>OMLP01002051.1:9806-26482 GCA_900302685.1 Spondyliosoma cantharus
GGTGTCAGACGAGCAGTCGGAAATTTCAACGCCCCGAGAAATCTATAATCTCAATCGGCGTCTCAGTTTGAGTGATGGGTTCCACGCGAAACAAAAGTTTCTGCCCAAGTTGGAGCAGTTCAGTAAGTCAAAATGTCGTGAATAAAGTCGAAATGTCGAGACCAAACGTGACATTTCAAGATTGCAGTTGACCTTTTTTAGACGGCATCAAACAGAATGCCTCGTGTAGATGAATTGGTGAAACTGTCATCAGAATGGGCTGTGGTGCCAAAGACATGCTTTCTGTTTTGGCTCATAAACCCAGTGCAGTTGTCACTATTAGGACTTTGAAGAGATTGTTACACTACACACACACAGTTACACTCCAAGAATATAGTAATGGCAGAGACCTTAAGAGACCTTATTATCAACATTTCTACTTTTTCTTGCAGTGCATAATTGGAACAAAAACCAAAACCTTCCTCCTCTCCGCTTTTTTCTCACCCCTTGGCCCTGATGCTCTTTTGTAAGTAAGAGTATTATGTCGAGGAGTTTGCCATTTATAGCAAAGCTAATACAGCTGGATTTGGCATGAAAGGTTCTGCTCCTCGAGGAAACTTTTGGGCATCTCAGGCAGGGAATGTCTTTTTGAAATTTAGAAACACTTTGGCTCTTTCATTACAGATGGTATTCGTCGTAATTGTCGAGATTATTTCATCTTTGTTTTCGAATCAATTTACTTTTTAACTCTTAGCTTTTACTGTAAAGCTCTTCATTTATTCCCGTCTACATAACTTCACGCATTGTCAGATTAACAGAGACTGGGAGTTGGCCATTCCAGTGGAGGGTAAACAATATGCAGTAATGGACAGTAATGGATTATGACATTTAATTTGGCTTTACAAAACAAAAGAAAACAATTGTATCGTTTTTACACGGAGTAAAGTTATAAAAAATTGATGCTGCGTATGTGTGCGATACAGCTTTCACAAATAACACTTTGGGGGCTTTGAAGCTTCAGTGAGAATCCCATGAATATTCGAGGCTTTGACGGCGTACGAGGAAGCGAGTGTCGAGTCTTTTTTGGTGCAGCCTCTGCCACTGGAGTTTGGGCCCCAGGGAAACGAGCAGGTGCAACTGGTATCAGCTTAAAGGGATACATTTAAGTAAATGCATAAAGTTTAACAAATATTTTATATGTGTGATCACTGCAACACGCCATATTCTTTCAACCCAATGCCTCCGAATGTACATTATTATTATTATTATTATTATTATACGGGGGGCTATGCTGCTTGTGATCACATGAGTACTTAACATTTGCCTTTGTTAGACCGCTTCACTAATCATTCAAAATGAATACGCAATCCAAGCTTTGCATTCAGTCACTCTAAAACCCCTTCCGCACAAGGACAGTTAAAATAACCCCTAACACCGAGTGGCTTTTTTCTGTCACTGTGTTTATTGGCTCCAGTCCTGATCAGCGGGGATGAAAACATGACACCTGGCCGAACATGCAAATGTTTGTTCCTTTATTCAGTGTCAGAGGTTGGCGCGTACATCCACCCTCCTCAGTTCCATCAGCATCGGAATAATCATTCAGTTTGAAGGAGAGATTACTGTAAAGCATAAAACATGTTGATGGTCTCTATGCTGCTATTTTTACTGCTCTCTGTTTTTTTTCAGACGTGTTTGTGACGTCAAAACATGACACACGAGAGAGAAAAGAAAGGCAAACTCACTCATCTACCGGCAATGGCAAAGGAGCCAGTAGCTGAGAGATTAGAAAACATGCATATATATGCAACTTTGTTGTAAAAATTGTAGAACTGCCTGTCTAATTCCATTAAGTAAAGAGCGGAAAGAGGATGGAGATTGCAACCATAAATTAGCAGAGCATATTGTCCATTCAGTGTTGAAAAATCTGAGTTTCAGCAATGGTTCTGGGATTCTGCGAGAACTTATCCCACTTCATAAAAAAATATGTAAATATTAAATACCACATACAGTACAATAATTACAACAAATAAGGGGGTTGGATCAGGGGAGGGAGCTGCGGCAGGGAGTGATGTTGGTGGGTCAGGTTAAAATGGCCGTGTTAACTACCTTCATGAAAATCAGTGCATGTTATGAGGCACACTGCTGTGCAGCTGTCAATCAATCAATCAATCAATCAATCAATCAATCAATCAGTCAGTCAGTCAGTCAGTCAGTCAGTCAGTCTTGTGCAAATAAAAGGGTTGTTTTCCATGTCTCCATGTGAAAAATCAGGATTGTGCAGTATTTGATTCACAGTTTCATGACAGTTGATGGGTTGTCTGCTTATGTTGCCAGGCCGTTGTCAATCAAATGAAGCTACACCAGCACCAGTGCTAATATATGCCAGTTTGACAGATAATAATTAAGGGTGTCTTAATAATCGTAGGTACTACTTCAAGACAATGAAAATCCATATGAAAAAGAGGTGACTGTATATAAAAACACAGAGTAGACAAAACGTCTAAAGGTTTGGTGAAATGACAAACATTATGCCAAAACAGTAGCTCATAAAAATGAAAAAAAAAAAAAGCCCTGAACTCAATTAGAAACAGAATTGCAGAAATAAGTCTTAGCGAGAGCATGAAAGCCAGAGGCTCTGAAGACAGAATGAACCTTAAGGGTATTCCCTTTTAAGACCACATCAAGTATTTAACATCAGCGTGAACTCTGAGCCCTCCCTCAAATCTCAGCCTCTGGCCCACCATTCATTAAAAAGCTGGCACTGAATCGGACACAGCTTTTTGTTCTTTTGTAATAAATGCAACCACGTGGACTGTTTTCTGTCGCCTGGGCTTAGAATATTAATTAGTTTGTAATATCACTTGCTAATATATAGCGTTGTACTACGCGAGGGCCCTATTGTACAGACAGAGATACGGTGTGATGTTTTATCCCGATGGAGAGCTTCAGAGGCAGCGCTTCTATTACAATTCACACATTTTCATTTCTCTTACGGCCCTGAAAACCCACCTTTATGGTAAGATACATACTGAAGACAGACTGGTGAAAGACAGACAAATGTGCCGCATTGAATAAATTACGAGAGAGGATGAGTGGTAAAGAGTCATAGAGAGAGAGGGAGAGAGAACAGCAGGTGGTTTGGGGCAGCAGGGCTTCTTTTAACTTCCCCCCTTTCCTTCCTTCCTCCTCAATCTTTCCGTTTTTTCTCTCCTTGAGGAGGGTGACTGCTGTGAACCGGACTGTCTGTTCCCCTCTTCGTCTTCCTTCTCTCACATTTCATATAGTTCTTATCTCATTCGAAAGAAAGTGGTGCTCTGATTCAACTGTCAAATTATGCATACAGACGATGAAATATCGACATCAGCCCGGGAGCCAATGACCTGTCTAATGAGTCCCTAGTGGGAATAACAAGAGAAAGGGTTCCAGGGTTAATAATATGGAACCCTATATTGCAAAGGCACTGTTCCGTGTCACTTTGATGTTCCACATTACAATTCCTTTCCTGTTTCACTCTTGGTAATGTAATCTTTCTGAACACTGTCTTCTCTCTGGCCCCCCGCCCCCCCCCGAACCTGCTCCAAGATTAACAACCCTCCCCTTTGTACAGTAGCAATCAAAGGTACTAGACTGAGGGAAATGAAGTCTTTAAAAGGAGCCGGAGCTCAAGTCTGATCCGAATCCACATTCATTATGTTTGCACTGCAGGAGCTTGCTTTGTACTCTCCTTGCTCAATACTGAAAACTGCAAACATACACAAACTCAAACACAGCCAGGGTACAAACACAGAAGTCTCACTGTGGGATGTAAAACTAAAAGCTAAAACCTAATGACCCTAAAATGAGTGACAAAAAAACATGTGATTGAGGTGCTTGTGTGAACGTCAGATGAGTTTTTGCAACTGGGGAAGCAAAAATAATCGAGGCATGTGCAGCATATCTGAGAGAGTACCATCTCTGGGAGGTTAGTTTTCGACTGAAGGAAAGGACTTAAAGGGAAAATTACCACCCAAGAATTACATTTCCCGTCATTGTCTACTCTCCTGCGAGCAGATGTAAGGTTGGGTGAAGTTTCATCATCCACAAAACATTTCTGGAGCTTCACAGCAAAACGGCGTCACAGCATTTTCCGAAACAAGTAGATGGGGACTGGCTTGTGGCACGGCTTGTCATCAGAACAATTCCTCATCTACTTCACTTGTTTAGGAAAATGCTTTTTCGCTTGTGAAGCTCAAGAAGTAAATGCTCTGTGGACCACGAAAGACATGACTGATTTTTTTAATTCTAGGATTAACTTTAAAGTAGGAATGTCTTACATAAGCATCATAATAAACTTAATCTGCTTCTTTTTAGGAGGTCGTATTGCGTATTGCATGGTACATGGCTGCCATTTTGCGCCTACGGCCACCACCTCAAACATACAGCAGTCATACAAATTCACACGAGGCAAGGTGGGTGAAGTGTCTTGCCCAAGGACACAATCGAACCGCCGAACCGCCGACCCTCCGACCCTCCGAACATTGGCCAACCCGCTCTACCACCTGAGCCACAGTCGCCCCAGGTAAAAGGTTTTGCTAATCGGACGTCTGGATTTTAACTTTACAACCTCACTGCAAACTGTCGAGTGCTGCTCGCTTAGCTTATTTTGTTTTAAGCCTGAAGGCTAACGACTAGATTCCACCAGATATACGTGTCTGGTCCGGCTCCGCTCTGTCACGGCTTCACCACACGCTGCGTTGCGTATCCGCTCAGTCCCAGGCAGGATCGCCGGAGCAGATATGCAGGACTTCTGTTTCTGCTGGATGCTGGAGCACGACGCAGCAACCGAAATAACAACATAACATCCGGTTAATTTTCAAAATAAAACACCCGGTGTTGATGCCAGCACAAAAATTACAAAAAAGAGACAAATACAAGCTCTTCTACTAATCCTTCGGTTGCGAACACTTTGTGTTGTTGTTACCTATAACTTTGGTCGTGCGTGATCATGTAATTATCGCGGGCACTCCGTGGTCTCACAACTCCAGCTGTCCGGCACTCAAAACGCAGCTGATGGGGGTTGCCGAAAAACCGTACTGCAGCCGGAACGCAATGGACATGCATCCAGTGGAATCCTAGAATAAGCTAGCCAGCAGCTTTTACTTAATTTTGCATTATTCTGCTCTACTGCATTGCGTCAATGGATGCAAGGATGCTATGCTCTTTTTTTGACCCTGTTCTGAACTCTCGTGACTGCTTGTGTTCTGGCCGGACATCCCCACCTACATTCCTTTTGTAGCAGTAAGATTGCATTAATTGTGCATCCTTGTTCTAAAATTATCTGTAAAGCTTCATTGAACTAATATTTACAAATCGGCCTTTTCACCCCTGATGAGTTTCAATTTCAAGTTTCCAATTATTTCAACTTAGTCACCAACAGGGTAAAGTCTCCTGGGAGGAGAGTGCCCTGCATACAAATACACACTTAATGCCAAGGTCAGGTCACACATTACTCTCCCTGAGTCAGTGTGTGTGTCTGCGACTCTTCCTCTCCCTTTGCTCACTGCTTGTTGTGGCCCAAATTCCATTTTTGACCTAATTTTCCTGTCTGAGTTATGTGCGAGTCGTCTTGATATTTACTGAGTGAAAGAGTATATTCACACGCACACGCACACACACACACACACACACACTATGCTTTTCCATCTCTGTGTCTCTGGCTTTTCTCCATTTCTTCTACCTCCTTTCTCTCCCAGTGGTGGAAATATGGCCTTGAGGGCAGGGATTACTCACGAGGGATGGTGTAGACTTATCTACTCTTGTGAGAGAGGAGCAGATAAGATACTGTATTATGCACCTTCACACTGGAATAAATTGCAAAGCAACTCGAATTTAGAGATACTCATTCCTCTTCGGAATACTGATACTGATATTTCTTTTAATATATATTTTTGAAGAGTGTAAATGCTCACTCTTGGCTCTCCCTTGCAAAAGAGATTATGATCTTAATGAGACTTGCTGAATAAATACATTTTAACAACAAAAAGAAAAATGGAAGTTTTTAAAATTCATGCACTGTGAACCTTTTTGTTACAGTCGTAATGATGATAGTCTGTAATGATGGAAGATTTGATTGTTGTCTTTCTAGCCGTGTTGGCGCTCAATCGATGGCAGTGTTGGTGGATGAGTCGGTCAACCACTTTGGTAGAGACTGAAATATCAGAGCTGCTACATTTTAAAAATGTTTTTAAACATTCACGTCTCCCTCAGGATGAACGGTTTTAACTCACTTAAATTCAACGATGATGTATTTTACTGACTTATGTGATGTCCCGAAATTTCCTCTAGAGCCACCATGAGGTGTACATTTATTTAGCAATTTAGCTCAAAGCACCTCATCACCTAAATACATAGTCCGTCATCAGCTTGGCTGTGGTCTTATCTTACTTCTGCACAAACATCGCTCATGGGTGATTTGATTGATTGATCGTGATAAGATACAGAATCTGAGGAGTTAACCATCTCAGCTAAACACATTTGGGGAAACCTAGTTTCTCCAGTTTAAAAGGGATAGATGAGATTGAACCGGAGGTCCCCACCAGCACTCTCTCTACACTTTATAACCCCTCTGCCTTCATCAGACCTTTTTATTCATGAGGGTGCTGTGGTACTTTTATCTCTGAAAATCTCTCTCTCTCTGGGCCATTACTTGTTAATGGTATTAATAGCAGATCTTCCCCTTTAGGCCACAATATGGATTCATTAGAGGGTGAATGAAGACTATTATCCAGGGCAGAGTTAGGTTTTCCCAGTTTAACCGAGCACATCTCCCTGTGTCTGAGTGTATGTGTGTGTGTGTGTGTGCATGTGTGTGTGTGTTCAGTAGACTCTTAGGCAAACTGAGTTAATGGGGGGAAACCAACGGCGACCTGAAGTTTAAATGGGGGTCGTTATGTTACTGTAACATATGGGGAATGCAATGCTTGCTGGCAACAAAACTGTTGGAGTCTATCTGTTCCATTAGCAACTAATTGCACCCTTTTTATACATCGGCACATTTTGTCCAAATGTTCTTTTTCGCTTTTGGATAACTTTTCCCAGTTTTCATCTCCATGTTTTCTACTTCAAAGCGGTAAAGTAATTATAGATGTCTGGATTTTTTTTTGTTGTTGCACTCAACACCAAAATTCAATACAAAGTGCATTAGATCTGAGACTTCAGTGATGTCACAGCATGGTTTGACTATCCCAACAAAACCAAGAAAGCGGTATGATCGATAAAAAGAGGACCTTCAAACATGGCATTGCACTCAGCACGAAAGCACATGCTTTTAGGATTTAGGCTGTTGGGAGCCCATGGGAGCCACTGAGTGCACCTAACAATGAAATTCAATATTTTCATGAATGTATTTTCCTAAACCTTGACAGAAACCAATTTAAAAGCTAACAAAAATTTCACACATAGGAAATATTACGCTGTATTTTTCGAAGTCGGATATGCATTATACCAGTTGGCAGATTAGAGCTACATGGGAAAAGGGAGCGAACAGATTTCCCGCGAGGCAGCATGCACCTCAACATAAAAGACACGCATTACCTCAGAGACCGAGCTGGAGTGAGACATACAAGCAATACATCCAGAAGATGTTGGGAAGGAAAACAAGAAGTGTAAGAGAAACCAGCCATAAAATTGCAATAAACGTAACAACTGAAGTGACACTAGCCAAATAATACTTCGTAATGACTTTCCTCCTCCATATCGCTCCATCCTCTCTCACTTGCCTTCTCTTTGTCTTCATTACTGAACTGACGAGACTGCAAACAGCTAATTAGCAATATGACAGTTTCCCTCTCACTAATTAGTAAAATAAGCTCCCTGTTCTGTGAAACAAAAGGCTCGGGCAATGCTCCGGTAAATCTGGTGGTCTGACTGAAAAGCATGTGCGTAAACATTTTCAGTGTCATGCAGCTGAGAGATGATGATGTATTTTGGTCCTGAGGGGACATGTACACAAATATCCTTGTGGGATCAGCTGTCAATCACAGGCTGTGTGTTTGTGTGTGTTCGTGTAGATGCACGTCGTCATGCTTGCAGGGATCCCCACAATAAGCCAGAGGTGAAAAAAAATGTCATTAATGCACCTTTTGCAAGAGGTGTGTGTCTCCGCACAAGTGTGAGTTCTTATGTCTTTCACAGTGTTTCTGTGAATGCTCACAAATACACCCTTTCTGTTGTATGCATTTCCTGCTGCATAACCTACTGTGCAACTGTGCTGGAATAATTACACTGACTTTCAGTGATGGGGTTTAGTAAAGCAATTACAACAGTTTTAAAGAACAACTTTGGTTATTTACATGCTGGGCTGACCGTGGAATCCTTGGGATTGATTGTATTTAAGTTTTTTTGGTCCAGTTTGCTGGTAGCTCTGTTCTCTAAGAGAGTGTTTATACATTCAAAGGATTGATTTTAGCTTTTGGCTTCAACTGTTAGAGTTTGAGTGGCCCTTCTAAAGAGCTAAAAGAACGAGGATGCAGTCAATGGCATTGATCATGGCGCTCAACAATCAAATGATCAAGCAAAGGAAATAAAGTGAAATGTTGAAAATAACCTTACTAACCTAACTTATATAATAATAAGAGGAGACTAAAACTTTCAGCCTCTTTGCGATTAAGCTTATGCGGTAAATCAAATAAGATCAAATGAGAACGTCTGAAAATAAACTCATAGCGAAAACCTCAGAATCAAAGAAAAGAGTTGCTCTGTTTCAGCCCAAATGCCTATTCTGCTCTGATTGGTCAGCTCCCACATGTCTGATTCCCCACAGCTCACCGTGTCTCCGGTCAGCTCTGTCGTGTTTTCTGTTTCCAATCAGCTTCACTTCTACCGTGAATACAGACATAAACTATGCAAATGTGTGACATGGTCACGAAGTGTGATGTCAAGAAGTCACAGAATTGCAAGCGAGACTACTGACGAGGCATTTAAGGTACTTCAAGAGCCGTGTTTTCTGTATGACAGTGGGGCTCTTGCTGCCGTGGACTTGGGACCTTTTACATTCACAAGCACCGATATGACACACTGAAGGAAAGGAAAACAACAATAGTAGCATAGTTCCAGGAACTGAAATAACACATTGTATACCCAAGTGCACAGAGCTTTAGCTTAGTGCCTCTTTATCACGCACACTGACCGCAACTCATCCATGCCCACGTGTGCCATCATTCCAATGTCCATACAATGTATAACAGCGATAACAGCGATACAGACAGACTGGCAAAAGGCTGAACTGCTAGAAAAGTTCTGAACTTAAAAGAACACAACTACTTTTACTGTGTAAATTAAGTTAACAGAAGCCATGAAGCAGTGACTGGTTAGTCAAATAGTCAGGGGAATCTGTTTAGATCACCTCCATGTTTCAATAAAAATATCAATATTTGGCGCCAGTGTATCGACAATCGTTTGACAAGAGGTAGTCGAATGATATATTGCCCCGTCAATACTTGGTCCCTCCCCTAATAATTAGTCGGGTCAATGTCACAGTCAAGTAAGATAACTGCATCAGCGTCAAAGGACCATTGTGGTTATTGTCATGCTGAGCTCACTATGTGATCCTCAGGATTAATTCTATTTAACTTCTGTTTTCAGTTCAGTTTCCTGGTAGCTCTGTTCTTTAAAAGAGTGTTTATATTGAGGGGATTGATTTTGGCTCGTGGCCCCAGCTGTTAGAGCTGTCTTGGCCCTCAAGTGTGCGATGGAGAACAGTGCTTCCAGCAAACCGAGAGCTTAAAAGAACAAGGAAGCAATCAATGGCATTGATCGCAGCAATCAGCAGTCAAATGATCAAACAAGAGAATTAAAGTGCATGTTGAAAACAACCCTGAAACAGAAAAGGAGACTTTCTTTTAGGATTAAGCTTACAGGAAATCAAATAAGATCAAACAAGAGAACAATCAGCCGAAGATGAACCAAAACAAGTGCATACCAATCCGCCTGTTTCAGTCAAAGAAACTCTGCCTCCCATGCCATTTGATTCACTGAATATGATTTGTTTTCTAATCACGAGTATGAGTTTGTTATGGGATTAGAGCTGTGAAGGTATGGTGTTTGTTATGTGAGTTGTATAGCCTCCACATGCACACACCAACCCCATCGACAAACATGGCATGCGAGCATATAAACCCCATGCTGTGCTGTGTCCATGTGCTGTGAAAATTATGACCAAACGCACATGCACACAAAGGAATATGCTATTGATATATATGCCTGCATGCTGTGACAGTGCATCACACTCTCATACACACACTGAAATAGGGCATGACCTTGCAGCACCTCGCACCATATAAATATAAATCTACCATCGGGCGCTTCTTCACCTTCTTCATCTGTTCCTTGCGTCTGTGGATGTTTATGAAGTTTAGAGGCAGTGAATAACTTATTTAGGCAAATTGAAAGATGTGGAAGAATGAATTCTGGATCTGATAAGCATATTTACCCCACCCTCATTCACTAATGCACCCACAGTATCGCCCTCTCATTCCCCTCCCTATCTGGCAGCGGGCCAGTTTCCGAACATGGTGATGGAGCAAAAGAAAATTGATTTCTAAAGAGCTCTGTCTGCTATTCCCGGATATGAAATATGCAACCAGTTATTAGCCTAACACTGATATTAACATAACACGACAACCGTGTCAAGATATATATTAAAGATGTCTCTCAGGCTCACGCCGAGAGAGACTTGAAATAGACTAAAAAGCGATAAACCGCCACTTGTTCAAAGCATGCCGAATCATTATCAATACGGCACGACTGTGATGATATCTGCATTGTTTGAGAGGAGAAAAAGGAAGACAAAAAGCTTTCTGGAAGAGGTTGGCACTGCGCTGAAGCGGCTATGAGACGGACGGACTCGATATCTCGATCGTGTAGACATGCACAGCGGGCGGCTCAGCATCAGTTATCATGCAGCTATTAATGAATCTACACTAAGAAAGGTCAAACGGCCGACACGCTGATGTGCAGGGACACACACACACACACGCACACACATTAACACAGGGAAGCAGATGAACCCGTGAAAAAGGCTCGCTAGCACGCAGTCTGCACAAAGGTCACGGTATACGCCGTGTGAGAAAGAGATATTTGGAGAGGATATGCTGCCTGTTGCTAAGGAGCACTCCTGGAAGAAAACGTACACACACACACCTACACATGATGCTCTATCAATCTTAAAGAAACTAGAGCAACACACACACACACACACACACACACGCGCAAGAGCATCACTGCCTCATTTATTGCTGTGCGCGCGCGTGTGTGTGTGTGTGTGTGTCAATCAGTGTTGGCATCTCAGTTTGTGTGTTTAAGTGTTTATGTGCTTTATTTGTATGTACACAAGGGAAAGCGGGCACTTTTCAAGAACAACATCGCTCCTCTGTTTATTCCTCAAGGACCGGGGTAAATTATGCCAGTCGGTTAATCAGATTCTCCCCCAGATGCAGTTCAGCACATCATGAGAGACAGAAGGAGGGAGAGGGAAACAGACTCCTGTACGGCGAGAGCTGCACTGTATATGTTCCACATTATAAACATGCTAATTAACTTGCTCTGTTTTTGAGTTACATACAGTGTAGTGTGGGGAATCAGCGTAAATACAAGCGTTTACAGATATTCTGTGTCTATATATCTGTATCGGCCGCTATGTTATCACATATTCTACAAAAACCTGAAGGGGACAGCAGCGTGACACATACAAAAATATGATCTGCAGCTATGACTACTCGGTATACGGTGCGGAGCTAAAACAATCAGTCCATCAACAGGATTTTAATAATCAATTGGGTGTAAAGTCAATTTTCAAGGCAAAATGCTCAAAGATTGCTCGCTTCAGCCTCCTTAACGTGATGTCCTGCTTTTCACTGTCTGAATAATATTAATATGAGCATTTGGGATTTATTTGATAACGCTGCAATCAAGGGTTATTTCAATTATCGATCCATGTGCTGATTATTTTCTTGATTAATCAATAAATGTTTTAATCTGCGTGTCGGAAGCTATGTAAGTGTCCGTCGTAGATTCCTGAAGCACAAGACGACGTCCTAAAATGTCTTCATGTGTACGGCAAAACCCAAAGATATTCAGTTTATGATCACACGCAGCAAAGGAAAGAAGAAAATCAAAATATTGATAAATAATTAGTCTGTTGATTAATCAATCAATCAATCAATCAAGATCAAGTTGACTAATCCATCTGGCTGTGGTTTAGAACTGCAACAAGCATTTTCAAGCTCTTGCAGACATTTTTCTCAAATTTCTTTGGCAGATTCAAAGTAATGAAAACACTCATCTGTTGCAGCTCTGATATTGCTCTGAGACTTTGCAGCCCTGCCTGCTGCAGTGACCTGAAGTAAAGCAGAAGTCAGCGCATGCTGATCAATAACTGTATGTAGACAGTGCGAAGTGTGAGTGAGTGTGAAGCCTCAGCTCGGCTCAGACGGTTGGGCTACATGTGGAAAAATGAAAGCAGAGCACTGAGAGCAGAGAGTGCTGGTTGGGGGTGAATACAGGATGGCTGCATGGGATGAACACACTGAACTGTTCTACTTCATGACACTTCTCTGCAGTGTGTGTGAGCGAGCGATATTTGCCTGTGCTCTGTGTCTAAGTCCTGCTGACAGGCAGGCGAGTGTTGTGTAAAGGCCATAAGCTGGTATCATGCTGCCTCTGACGCCCAGTGAGGCTGACTGGACATTCTTCCCCAAGTGACAAATACTCGCAGTAAGAGGGCTCTCAGGGAGATGGACAGGAGCCAGCCAAACTCCATGCATCAGGTATCAGAGCTAATCCGCATCGTACCTGACATGTGTCTCACTCCCATTTTTCACAGAAAGTCATTACCGAAGGCGGGGCAGAGCCTGTTGTGAAAAGTTTAGAAAATCATCGCTGCCTCTGGTTCAGGCTACACCAGATCGCCAGCTCTGTCTCTCATTTCGTGCTGGCCAGCTGAAGCCCACTGAGGAGATTACATTTGACTTGACTTGAAATGATGGGTTAATTATCTGAATAAAAAATGAATCTGCAGTGACAACCTATTAATCGTTTAAATCATTTATGAAGCAGAAAAACCAACCGTTCTCTACGTTCACCTTTTTCCAGTGTAAGGATGAGCTGCAGTGTAAACTGAGTATGTGTCCACTGCCTTTAGGACGGAAAGGCATATTTTGAGACCTCATCTTGAACTGTGACATTTTTTCCTCCAATATATTTTGACAGTTTCTTGGAAAAAAAAAAATAAAAATAAAAAATAAAAATGACAATACAAGCATGATAGGAAGACTCTGACACCGTGCAGCAGTAGATTATGATATCAACGCCCTGCCTCTATTTCTCCACAGATAACACAAAGTTAGCAGACGTTGCTTCAAACTCCACTGACACTCTCCCGGCAGGAACCCCACAGAGAAAACGATTGATTTAAGGGTGCCACAAACTTTCAGGGTGCTGCTTGAGGACGATCCAGACTTCAAATTCCATCCATCAGCGCCGATCAATAATTAATCTGTTGAAACAAACTCGACGGTCAGTGTTTCCCCATCACTCACCTCGCGCAGAGTCAGTGACTCCTCTCCACGAAACCGACAACCATCCGCCAACTGCCTGTTTTTAATCCCTCAGCGCACCTGTGCAGTAAAGAATCCCTCCAAAACGGAGCTGGAGCGTCAGCAGGTGGCAGTTGCGCTCTCGAGTAAAAGATATTTGGTTTATTTCTGTGTTTGAAATCGCACCACCTCCCCTCCAAAATAAAATTAAAAAAAATAAAATAAAAAAAAACAAAAAAAAAAAAGAACTCCCTCACGCTGCTCTCCGTCGTGATGCGCGCGTCCTCTGGCAACTCCTCTCCGGTCCGTAGTATCGCGGAGGGAAGAGGAAGAAGAAAAAACGCAGCTCTGTTGATATCATCCACTTACCACTCCGACCGAAAGGGAGACAAAAAAAACAAAACAAAAACAAAGTCCGCTATTCCGGGAGGGGGAGAGGAGAGGAGGAAGAAGAAAAAGTGCGAGCAGCCTTCGCCGGGATGAATGGGAGGCGGAGAGCGCGCTCGGCTCGCACCGTGTGTGCCAGCGTGTGATCGTGGTGAACACTGAACGCTGCCGGGTTCGCAGAGTGAGTGAGTGGGAGCACTGGTCGAGTGAGTAGGTTTTCCGCACGGTGCACCCACATCGGTATCATCTTACATAAAGACGAACAGAGGCAGAGAGCGCGCCCAAATTCATTCAAATTCCAAAAACAGCGCTGATGGAGTGTTTACAGAGGGGAAGCCTGCCCAGGTGCTCCATCAGCACCATGCCGCACTCTGAGACATTTCAGCATCTCCTGTGAACTTTGTGCATTTTGGCTCGGCTGCGTGGTCTCAAAATAATATCGTGACATTTTCGGGCTACGTGGCGATTCACCGTACATCTCGATATTTCGAAATCTCCTCAAACACACTTTGTAAATGCTGAGTGTGACCAAATCAAACATCCAAATATATATATAGAAATATAATATTGCAACAGTGTTGTAATGATGATTATTTGTACTGCCACACTGAGATTCTGATATTATTATAGACAATAACAATAATGATGATGATGATGATAATAATGATCGTCATCATCATCATCATCGTCAAATGGGTAAAGGCAAGTATTGGAACAAGTAGAGCAGTCTGGTAACTGTAATGCAGCCTTTAAAGGAGAAATATCATGCTAACTTTCCGCTTCATCATTTTATTTTGGGTTACTACGAGAAAAGGTTTTTATGCTTTAACGCTAAAAAAAACCCCAAAACAAAACACATCAGTTTTGTCATTCAGGAGCAGTGTATTCCCCATCAGTCTGACACGCTCTGTTTTAGCTCAGCTCTGTCTCTTTAAGCTGCCGAATACCCAGTCTGCTCTGATTGGTCAGCTCACGCACGTCTGAGCCAGTACGGCTAACGACACCAGAGCAGTTGCGCTCTATCAATTCTTCTGGTGACGTAGCGTGACGTCACGGAGTTAAAGGCGAGACTGCTGACGAGGCGTTTCAGGAGCAGCGTTGTGAGAGAGGAGCTCCTGCTCGTGCCGACTTTGGCCTTTTTCATTTTCAAAACCTTCCACATGCACGGGAACCTCTATAAAACACTGAAGGAGAGGGAAAAAAAAACAAAAGAAGCATAACAGGGTGCCCGGCCCTGCTGTGCATTCTCGCTCTGTTGACCTGAAGTAATGTGTTTGTGGTAAAAAAAAAAAAAGAATACTGACCAAGTTGTATTTTATGGTTTTTCAGCCACTGGGTCGGGAGCACTGACTAAGAGAGAGAGGGTGGCAGGAGGATTAATTAGATGGGAGTAAAGAAGAAAGTATGTTTCTGCTGCCCCAGTCTGTTTTCCCCCAGATCTTTTTTTTTGCTTGTTACACACTGAGTTTGACCTTCTCAGACGTGAAGATATTATTCAGACTAGCGAGGGGAAAATCACTGTTTGGTTGCTGTGCTCACTGACGTAGGTATAGTGCAACCTGCTACGAGGGATGTCAAGTGCTGCGTTCTTAAGGGTTGCAAGCCTTGAAAACACAAGTAAGGAGCCACTCTGATAGCCTATCCTCTGTGAATGAGCTCTTTCCTCACGGCGCTTCTTGTCGATGGGGTCGTGTAATAGGTGTTGTGAGCTTCTGCACCATTTTTCCCAGCATGCTTTTGACTAAAAACATTGAAGTGTCTTGGACGGGTTTAATTTGCCTTTCAACGTTTCGATCAACAGTGCAATTAATCTTGGCGACTTGAGTGTTTGGAATGGCTCAGGAGACGGTTCAACAAGATGGTTGTAAGTGGCAAAGTTTTAATAGCTTTGTCTGTTCAGGTTGAAAAGCGCTGGATACAGTAAGTGCAGTCCGTGTACTTTTTGACATTTGGGCCAAAAATGCGTCAACCATTTTCATAATCGATTGAACGCTTCACCTTTCACTTTCACCATGGAAGTGTGACAACTGTTCTCCTTTCTCAATTCTACGTAAGAGACATAAGAGATGTCTGCATATTGAACGGGACATTTGGGATTTGGACTTTTAGTCAGACAAGACGTCATATTTGGCAAGGGAACGGAAAAGGGAACTTTTAATTGCCATTTGTCACTATTTACTGTCTTTTTATAGACTCAACAATGAATCAAGCAAATCTAACAAAGCCCTACTTTATTGCACCCGACCAAAGCTACGAATATTGACACAGTTGTTCATTTTTTCAAATGCCTCCAATTTCTCCTCTTCACACCGCATCCTCCTGGATTTTACACTGAAGACCTGACCGATCAACAGAACGGCTACAATAAGAGGATGATTGTGTTGTCGTGCGGTAGGTCTAATTTAAAGAATCAGACTCTCTTGTCATTCTACAAATCATTATCTGAACAAAATCCAATTGCTTCGCATGAACCCATAATTCAGGAGGAGTGTTTCCAGGGAATTGGAATAAACAAACGACTGGCTTTGAGTCCCGGTCTAACCGAGACAAACGTGACGCAGCCATGAATCAGAGTCCGACTCACAGAAACCCCACGTTTGCTGCCAGAATGCTTCGCACAGCCAACAATAACCACCCTTGATCTATCAAATACGACATTAATTCACTGTGGTCCGCAAACACTTCCCAAAGCAATCATATGCACCAAATTTAGAGCTTAGCTGAAAAGAATGACATTGC
>OMLP01002051.1:26502-38159 GCA_900302685.1 Spondyliosoma cantharus
TTTTTTTTTTATCCTTCATAATTTTCTGTTCGATTATCCCAAGTCTTTTTGAAATGCCACATTTTCTCGCTGGTGTATGGATGTGCATTCATTCCAGCAGAATGGGCGCCTATTACACGCTTTCAGAGGCTGTGACAGCAGCCTTCAGTGAGGAAGCCAAACACTTCACAGCTCAGACAATGTACCCAGGCAGACGCACACACACACACACACACATGCACACACACACACACGCACTCGCAGAACCGTATACACACGAACCCACTGACACAATGCACATCGACGAGATGAAAGAGCCAATTTATCAAACCACCAGCCGAGGCAGGCCTGAGGACGTATAGTGCCAGCACTGGTCTGCAGAAAGAGGGCAGGATGTGCCTCTGAGTGTGTGTGTGTGTGTGTGTGTGCGTGTGTGTAACTTTGTGTGACTTTTCTTTATTTTTTTTCCGCCTTGACAGTAAAGTCGTTCCTCCCACCATAGCGTGCACTCCTGCCGTTGGGTAATTTTCCCGAGTAAAATGCATCACCTTTTAACACTGATGCTGGCTGACGTGACTGCACGACAGGAGAATTACAGTCCTTGTGATTGTCAGGTGTTTTAGTGTAAAGAGGAGAAAGTGTGTGTGTGTGTGTGTGTGTGTGTGTGTGTTAGCTTGTTGAAAAAAAGGCATGGAGAGCGAGAAAAGAGAGGGAGGGAGAGTTGGCGCCGGGGTCTGTCCCGCGTTATTTCTCATTAAACTGCAAGATCAATGTTCGTTCTCTGAGCTTTACAGCATTTACAAGCCCGAACTAATCCACTATTAGAGTGCTGCATGACAGAGCTGCGGAGAAGGCACAGAGCGGCGCTTGGAAAGAGAAGGAGAACAGCAACAGAATGCTTCTCGCGTCTGTAAACAGTCTTTGTGTACATGTGACAGGGTTTGCTCGTCACGCGGTTGCGGATGGACATTTCGCTGCACGGCATCGATCAATTGTGGGATGTTGTTGAGTCTTGAAACTGTTCATCTTTCTGAGAAGAGAGGCAGGCGCGGACACAAAGAGAAAATAAATGATCGAGCACCTGATGTTCGACAAGGACAGATGTATTGCGCGCTGAAATATTATATAAAAGCCAGTGGTGAAAAAGCTGGAGGATTGATGGAGGCTCCTTCGGCGTGACATTTCATTCTCTTCAGACATTTCTTCCACTCACTTAAACCGCTGATTGTTTTGACAATCATCAATCAACTCTTATGAATTATTGTGACCAGACTTTCCATGTGGGAGAATCGCTGTGTCTTGAGGAGCTTCTCATCCGTCTGAAATCATGTGTTTACTCTGGTCTAAATGGATGGTTTTGGTGTAACACGGCGGTGTAAATGTTTCAGACGTACACATGCTGACAAGGAGAAAATTCTTGAGGATGCACTGAATTATTAATAAAACACACAACACGCTGCAACGCCTCTGAATACCAGCGTACAAATATAAGCTTTTTGCAAATGCAGACGTGGAGTATTACTAAAAATAAAGTTTATTATCTCATTAAAATTAACGCTGGCCTTCGAACACTCGAGCAGCACTGACAGACCCCACACTACAAATGAAACCTGCGGTGGAAAAGTAAAGCCACGAAGAACCAAATACTACAAAGGCTCAGAGAAATCAGATGAGATTAAATTGATACACCAGATTTTATTTCCACTCATCCGCTAACTCCCCTAGCTGAGGGAGTGTTTTATATTTAGAAGTGAATATGTGTTTATGTGTGAGGGGGAACATTTCAAACGCTAGTCCCCAGATTTTGTGATGTCGGCTTCAGTGGGGTGCATCTGTTGGGTTTTGGCTGCTGGGATACTGGCCCGGTCTGCTTGATACGGCTCCAAGGTCCGGGGGCAGCCTGCCGGCACTGCCAGTTGGTGGTCGGCCCAAGCGGGGCTGGGTTGCCCATTATGGTTGGAAAGAAAAAAGATGATGAAGTGAGGACAGCTCCAAGAATCATGGTCCCAGAAGTATTTACAAAACTGATACGTCTTTGTTTGTCCACCATGGGTCGGAGACACAGAAATAGACATGGAGCACTGGGACACAAACAGAGCCTGAATGTGTGGAAAGCATTAGTTAGGAGAACACAAGGATACGGACAAATATGGGTCCGTGCACTTTCCAATAAAGTGTTTATTGGTAACAGGTGAGGGTGGGATCCGGAGATGGAGATTTGATTTCGGGAGCATCAGCGACTTACACACTCACCCGTCAGATCACTTACAAACAGCCATATATAGAAGACAGCTGACACTGTGGGCGTACAGAAGCAGCTAAATCAAAATTAACGTGATCTTGTCACCGCCACGAACTCCAGGCAAGGAATAAAGAGCGAGGACAGATGCGTAATTGATATCTACAGCTTCGACTGCGGCACTAATTCACTGTCCGATTACTGTCTTCTTCCTTTTATTACCCTCGACTTATTAAGGCAACTCAAACGTAAATACCTGCTCTTAGTTTTACTGCATAGAAAGCTCCAAATGTGTGCACCTCGTACCTTGCGTAAGAAAGATTATGGAGCCGTTTCACATCCACGAAGAGCTCCTCTTAAACCTCAGTCCTTCAAACAATGTCATGTGTTTATGCTCATTCTGCTTGTATTATATTAAGTCGATTTGTTTCCCAAAACACTAGCTTTTACTCTTTTTAATCTTATTATTATGACACATCAAGAAATACTGCATCAAAGTGAAACTGCGTGTCCTCAAACAGCTGCTGCCGACATGATTTGTAGAGAACTTCCAGAAAGATTTATGTCAGCCCCGCCGCTCAAACATGATACTTGTCATCAGATGTCTGGAGCTGTATTTTTACACTAACAACACCTGCAGGAATGGAATATGCATGAGAGTCTGTCATGTGGAAGATGTGTGAGAAGCAAATTATTTATTATTTATTTCACTGTCCTCATACCAAAACTTGATTGTCATTCAAACTCACCGTAACAATGAGGCGCATCTCGTGTCGTGATCATGCTCGTTTTCCTTCACAAAGCAGTGTCCAGATGCAACTACTGAAACGCTGTACATTTCCTCATTAGCGTGTAATTAATAGGATGCTGCTTTTGGGGAGCGGTGACATTTGTTGACCTCTAAAGATTTAGCTGCGCTTTCAGATACCATCCTCCTTTCTCGTCACACTCTGGTCTGCAGTTGGTAGCGGTCGCCATCTAGAGGAGAAATGAACGCAGCGCAATTTCCATCGGTATGCTTCATACCACACTAGAATGTGTTAAGATAAGATAAGGTTCGATGTTCGTCTATTGATCGCCCTTGGGAGAAATTCGCAGGTAACACAGCAGTACAGAGGGAAATAAGTAGTACCACAAGACTAAGTCTCAAATACAGAGACAATAATAAAGAGGTATTGGAAGAATAAAATAACAATTTGAATAGAAAATATAATGAAAACTACAATAAAGATAAACATACTATATTCAGTAACTGTCCTTGTATTAGCTTGCAATCCCTTGTTAAGGGGTAGATATTTATACATAAATGTGTGTGTAAAATATATGTGTGACTTTAGACGGAAAAGGCATAAAGTGAAGTTGAGTGGTTCCTTGGTTGCTACTCAGCCCCGAGAGGTGGAATTATCTGGTTTCCACAGCCTCACTGATATATCAGGATGTAGATTGGTGTATATATAAAATATAAAACCTCAATTTTGTATGGATTATGCAGGATAATGCAGACAAACATGCTTTGGTTAATTTATAATCATTCACTTCACAGCATGTTTACTGTTTCAGGGCACTGGTGTCATTTTAGACAATAGAATAACAATAGAAGTTATTGTTAAACTGTAAAATGTGGGCCAATATATCGCTATTGGAATTTTTTCCTTCAACCTAAAATAGGTATCAGTAGTGGCCCAAAGAGTCAAGCATCTATCGGGCTCGGGATTCATTTCCTCTCCATAATCTTGTTGTTGACCTTGCGACCCCTGAAATGTATCCCGTGACGACCTCTTGAAGGTCCTGACCTCCAGGTTGTTTACTGCTTTAGAGTCAAAAAGGCCCCAGGTAAGAAGCAGATTTGGATTCGAGCCTCACAGAAACAAAATGTAATATATTGCCAAGATGGAGTCTCACAGCATTTTAATGCAATTTCATTAATCTCATTATCATCGCGATAATCCAAACATACTGCACATCTCTCAGAACTTATTCTGCCAGGTTTGGTATAGCAGTATATACAAGACATTAATAAGCTCCTTATGTCTTTCCTTTATTTCTTAACATTGAGATCAACTTTGCTGTCTTAATCTTCCTGCCTCCACAGAGTTGCCAGCCAGTGTTGGTCAGCGTAGCTAGCTGCAGGCGATGCCTGACCTGTCAGCCCGCTGCTCGAACTTTGGACGCCCTCTCCGTCTCAGCAGTTTTAATGGTATTTATAGTCAGAATTTCATGGTGCTCTGGTGTTTGCATGGTGGATTAAGAAGATTTAAATTTGTGATTATGCCAGGCTGCAAAGAAACACACCACATTCAAGTGTGTCGGTTCAAGACGAGATGCACATATGTTGAAGTATTTAAGCAGATAAACATAGGCATTTAAGATGGTTTGGTTCTATTTAACTGTATAGTGTTTTATAAATGATAGCTTTGTATTATTTCACCACAGTGGTGGAAGGAGTGCTCAGACCTTTTGCTACTTTACTGGATCCTTTCCTTGTATGGAGGACTGTCTCGCCAGCTGCAGCGTGCATGAGAAGACACAAGATGGCACCAGAGTGCTGCAGTTTCACCTGCAGGTTGAGCGAAGACGAGCGTGAGAGTCAAGTCAAAACCTCTGAGATGTTTTATGACACACAATCAGCTGAGTGCTTCCATTTAAACCAACATTAATTAAATTCATGGCGTATTGAGTTTACACAGTGGAATTGAGTTTTCTTTGCTGAAATCATTTTGAGTTGATTTACTCCATCTTTTCCACTCGGTTGCCCATAATTAGATCCAAATGACTCAGCCCTCATTACAGATGTCTCCCTGGAATTTAAACACTTGTGTCGACTCGCTGTGCATCTGCCTGTGCTCTTAAGTGTGTGTGAGTGAGTGTGTGTGTGTGTGTGTGTGTGTGTGTGTGTGTGTGTTCCCTGGAGGAATTCAATTATATACGTGCATTTACATTCTTCTTCTCCGGTTCTGGTTGTGTGTTACTCAGCCATGTATGGTACGTTTCTCCCTCGCCAGGAGTCTGTGTGAGCGCCTCTCTCGTCTCACAGGGAGGTGGGCTCATCCTGATTCCCTAGAACCCCACTTTCTACCTCACCAGATCCTAGCCTTCCACTTCTCCATCATCACTCCCAAGTTTTGCCTTTGTTCCAGAGGATCTTATCGAGATGTCTTTGGTGTATTTAAGCAGGAATACTGTATCGAGGTTACACATTTTCCCACAAGCATCAGATTATAAAGAAGCCTACATGTACATGCGCACACACGTTTAAATTCACGTGTTTGCATTGTACAATATATACATTGGCATGCAGTTGACTTTCGCTTTACACATTCATTTCTCCACAGTCATTCCCAAACGTCTTTAACTGTAAGCTCTACCTAGACTCTGTGAATTTCCATTGTGTATCCATGCCGCTCCGAACAATGACATGATCCTCAAATGGCTTTATTTTAAATCCCCAGAAATCCGTAACAACCACCGGCATAAAAGTAAAGCAGGGTAGCCTGTTCCAACGAGACATTATTCTCTTTCTTCTAAACAAAAGGGACTCGGCTTTCCAGCTAACGAGACTGAACTCATGGTCCTGTGGTCGGACCAGAACGAAAACATTTGCAGGGGCCGCAAGCTGCAGGGTCTCTGTGCGGTTTGTGTGTGTGTGACCATGACTGTCCGAATGACGTGTGTATACGTGTGTGTGTTGAGGTTTTGACCTGTGCTCAATATTTCCTCTCCAGCAGATGATGAGATTACAGGAGTGGTTTTAGGGTCTACCTGCGGCCCACAGCAGGGCTGTGTATGTGTACATTGTGTGTGTACTGGGGTGGGGGGGGGAACTTGCGTAATCTCAATCAAAACAATACAATGGAAAAAGTCACTAGATTCATGTAATGAAGCCAGCCATCCGCTCACTTGCACTCACAACCAACAGCAGCATGCTGACAAATACAACTGCCGGCAGCAACATGTAGGCAACGAGCACCAAAGAGAATATGAAGCATGCATGTACCCTTGGATGGCTTTCTTTCTGTTTCTGTCATGTGCCAAATTCATCACAGCCCAACAGTCTAAAGTATTGAAATTGCGTTTATAAGCTGCGTCCACATGATGCTTCCTTTCACATCTGGTGTAGATTGAATGTTGGCCACATTTTGACCAAACAAATGAAAGGAGGGAAATAAGTTGTTTTGTGAAAGGGTTCAAGAGAAACAGTCAAAACCATAAGCCTGCAATGTTATTTTTACGAATGAAATGTGCATGTATTTGTGTTTGTGGGATAGTTACAGATTTTGTTTTTGGATTTATGCCTAGTGGCTAGTTTGGCAGCTACAAAGTGATTTAGCATAACTGCTATGTTGTTGTTAACAGTGCTGGGTCAGGCATGTGTGAGCTGACCAATCAGAGGAGACTATGTATTCGGGAGGGTGACCTTGGCAACCCAAAATAAAATTATGAACCTGAAAATGAGCATAATAACTGAAGAATACTGATTGTTTTGACTTTATTCCTTCATGTATTTTCCGTCTTGACTCTGTTGATAGTGTCAAAACAGTCGGCGCTAGTGGCTGCTAATCAATCTCCAGGCTCCTTTATTTATCAGTCAAAACGTTTGGAAGGAAACGTTTGCACATTTTTCTCAGATTTTTCTGCCAATGTGTTTGCATGTCAGCTCAAAGATCTGCTGACACACCACAATCGCAATATGCTTCCTTTTGGGTGGGGTCATGAGAGGTCAACTTTTTTAGGAAAAGAAGCAAAAATGTGTTCTTGGCGAAAGGGAATTTGATACAGTATGTGGAAATGTGTCAGATACACCAGCCAGCTGAAATGAGCACTGAAATAATGCTGCTAAATGAACCACTGTAATGAAACCAAAATGTGTTCCATGAAGGCAAATTTTAAGTTTATTTTAATTAAAAACACTCAATCTTTCATTCTCCATCACTCCTCAAACAGTCATATTGTAAATGTGACAATACTCCACCCGGCCCTGCGCGTTGGGACCTGCGGTGCATACCTCGTACCGTGTTCCTATAGGTCAGCCAAATGGCCAATTTGGCCTGACCAAACAGAAAATTTAATATTACACCGCAAGTGTTTAAACAGACAGTCTGAGAGAAATGGAAGTGGTGGCTCGTTAAAGACAAACAGAATTACCTGTGAGGGCTATGCTAACCTCGCTGTGTGTGTACTTTGTCTCCTGAGTGTGTACCCGTTCCACTTGTGTGACTGTGACGACTGTTATTCCACTAACTCAATATCCATCATTTCCTACGGTTTTCTCCTACATTCTGGTGTGTTTTGCCAAGATATGATTGACAGCTGCTGAGCCAAACCGGTTCTCTCTGATGTGTGTTTGTGTGTTTGGCCCTCGCTCAATAGGTCTGCAGTCAGTGATTTATGTCTCTCACATGGACGCACAGTTGGGCATCCTGGGGGAAAAAAGGCAGACGACTCAGAGATCAGCGTCGTGATTTGTGTGTGTGTGTGTGTGTTACGGTACGCTTCGATGATGTCTCTCAGGTGAGTGTGGATCCAAGGTGTCGAGGGGAAAAGCCTGCCTTCCTGCTCCTCTACTTTACATCCGTCATAGCTGCTGATAACGAGCTGTTTGCTTAATTGCACCTGGAGCTCCATCATGCAGAAGACCGCTGACGGCACCGTCACATGAGCTCTTGTGAGCCGTGAGTCCCCTTGTTTCACATCTGCCCCCCTCAGGCTGTCCTTAGTTTATTTAATGTACAGCAGAAGGCCTCGTTTGCCTGTCCACCCTGACTGTGGGACTACTGTGTAGCACTTCTGTAAAGAAGTTGACTACATAAACAAGGGTATTTTCAAATTATGCCTATTATGCTTTGTTTCCTTGTATTGTGTGTGTTCCCATGACCGGGGTATATGAGCACATCATGTTCTGTGTGTGCCTCCGTGCGGGTATACTGTATATATAAGCAGAGTGCTACGTGTGTGTTCTGGCCTGCTTAATGAAAATGTGTTCCTTACTGACGTGGCATTTGGAACAAGTAACGTGTTTAGTGAGACAGAGACGTGTGTCATCAGCCGGGGACAGGGTGGGGAGGAGATTTATGGGGTGCTGAGACTGACTCATGTCGCTAATGCTTATGTAGGCTTGGAGATAAAGAATAATCATAAACACTTATAGCCAACAACTTCCCAACAGACGTCCGAACAGCCCACAGCCAATACATACATAGCGGGCGCAAATCTTACGGCTTTCACACACTCACAAATGACCACACACACGGATTGGACGGGCTTTCCCGAATGCTTATAGGACTCAGCCTTGCCATTCTCCTGTCCACACCGCACTGACACATTCTAAATGAACAGACAGGGAGAGGGAGGGTTGAAATGCATTTTATATGCAATGATTTATTATCTGCAGATGGACTATTAAATTGTTACCACCCTGACCAGAACAGTTAGGATGCAGATTGAATCCTCACTCTGTGCCGCGACCTGCACTGCCCGCAGGTTTCCCAGAGCCCAGGTGCTCTCGCTATCCTGCCGCAGCGTGTGTTGACCATGACGGCTGCACTCTGGCTCGCCTCAGGCCTGCGGGTCTTGGTTGGGTCCAGATGTGGTCTTTGGACCCTGGATGATTGGTAATGGAGGGCCAACTGGACTCGGCTAGCGTCTTCCCAGGGACCCCCACTGGGCCAGAAGTGAGGGCTAGGCAGGGTCACAGGATTCAGATAGAGCAGGGTGATGATGCAATGGGTAGTTCCGCCTTGCAAGTGAATTGGTCCGATGGGTGTCCCAAGCATGCTTTATGTGTCTGTAAAGTGCACTGAGGTGTGTTTTATGGTTTGTTTTCAAGCTGCCTACAGTAGTGGTAACCAAGGAACTATTGAACTTCATTTAAAGCCTTTACTTTTTCTTGTCATTTGTGTGTCTGACATGGAAAGAAAACTCTACAGGGAGCTCACATGTTCCTACAAAAGCTAATAAAGCTACTAAATCTCTTAAAGGTGCTCTTCATCATCATTCCTGTACTTTGATGAAGCTGACATTTTTAAATTATATGATATTCAGTATAAAGACGGCTGGCAGAGGAACTGGAAGTTTGGAAAATTGAGGAGATTAAAAGAGCTACAATAAAAAGTTTGAAGAGGAGGGCAAGTCGAATCAAAGATTACTTCAACTGAAACCTTAGTATTTGGGGTAAAGCTCTCATGCTGTAACATCACAAATTAGCTAAATCCGCAAAAGAGCAGGCATATTTATTTCATCTGCAGAGTTCCATTAATCACCGGTTGTGTATATGCAATAACAAAGCCATGAGTGCACATACGGTGCAGTACACTGAGGTGATGTATGAACTACACTCTCAGCGTACAGTACCATACTATACTCGCACTTGCACACATAAATATAAGTGCACGTGCATGCACATATATAGGCACAGAGCAGTGCCAAGCAAAACAGGGCTACATCAAGAAACCTCAGTCAGATTTACTGCTCGACTATATGTGATATGCAACCGGTGGGAGTGAGGGGTAGCAGGAGGGTCGGCAGGTTACAGTGTGTTCTCCACGTCTGAGACTGAAAAATGGAACCCACAGTGGACTTTAGACAAGTAGGGACTAAATTTTCACTTTGTCCTACATTCCTCTATCCATGTCTCTCATCAGTGTCTAATTGGCATTTAGCTGCTTCAATGGCGCTCTGTGTGCGCGTGTGTGTGTGTTTGAGAGAGAGAAAGAAAGAGTGTGTGTGTGTGTGTGTGTGTGTGTGTGTGTGTGAGATCACTCTTTGCGAGGACAAGTTTAGACCTTGTGAGTGGGTCCTTTTTGGAAAGTGTGGAGATTTTGGCCCTGCTTAACTAGATTTATTGCACGGCTTTGTTGAAGATATAAACCCATGTCACATATTTTGTTGAGTTGTGTACTAACATTATTCCAAATGTTTACAATAATATTATCGCCACTGAACACAATTACAATACGGTACCTTGTCCGTCAACACGTCTGAGTCACGTCAGATATATTTTCAACAGCAGTGGGAGTTGTTTAACAGTGAAGACGACTCCAATGGTCCCATGCTACTTCACTACATCATCAAAATGTGTCACTCGTTGAGAAGGATCCAGCTACAGCCTTAAATAGATAGATAGATATAAAAAACCATGCCCACTACAATACGCGCCCATTTCTTAAATCAGTCTTGGCATGTCGGGGAGGCGGCTTGCAGAGTGCAAAGTAAAGACATTTGTGCAAAAGTGAAAGTTGTCAGTAAAAACATACCAGAATAATCTACTTAAGTAAAGAAATATTTGTATTTTTTAACTTTCCACCACTGATGTGAAAGGTACAAAAACAGTACAAAAACAGTAACACTTGGTTTGGATTTTGCGGCAGTTGTGAGCAGAATGTTTGCAGAGTTTGCCATCTTTGTTTAGACTACGGAATATCGTGTTATTATCATCACCTTCAGTAAAGGCAATTTATAACTCTTGGTTCCAAAACGATGAAAATTCTTCTTCTGTGACCAATTCAGCGAACAGACCCTGCACAAACCGCTTGGAAGCTCAACTTCCTTCAACTTCTGCCACGTTCATGGAGCGCCTGCAGCTGGGTTGCTTTTGTTCTCATTGTTGTGATTCTACTGTAGTGCAACATAGCCAACTCTGTGGAAGAGGACGAAAAACGCGACGATTCTTAGCAACAGGAGATTACACACTAATGAAAACATAATTGTGAATATTTTATTCCATGTCTGCCTCCAAATCCCCCTATATCCTACACACTGGACCTTTAATAAGGGACCTCACAAGTATAGAAGCGTGTGTTTGTGCCCGCTGCTGCGCTACTTCGCCCTCGTGATAATTTCCCGACAAATGTTTTTTGTTTTTGGAATTTCAGTACCAGCGGCTGCTCAGAACGAGCAGCGTGTTTGTGTGTGCATGCGTGTGTGTCTGTGTATTTGTTTAGATGCACTATAATGAGTAATTACCTGATGCTGACTCATAACCTGTTTTCGGGCAACTGAACGCTCCAAGCTCTTTGTATTTTAAGCATTCAGAGGAAATTATAAGGCAAATAGGGAACCAGACTAAACACGATTTACCTTTGTGTGTCAGACTAAACAAGGGAACGAGTCAGAGACAGTAGATGTTGTTTATTTTCACATCTACAACTTTGCCACTCTGTCAACAAACATGAGGAAATATGCAATTAGAATAATGAGCGCGTGTGGTCCGGCTACGGCGCTGAGTCGTGAGCATCTGCAGAACACTGGCAACACCTAACAGGCATAATGTATGTGTGCATGAGCTTTAGTTAATGTATACCTCTGAGCCTGTGTGTGTGTGTGTGTGTGTGTGTGTGTGTGTGTGTGTGTCTGTGTGTGTATGGCAGGGCTGACTCAAGTCGAGACGTCAGTATGTGTTTGCACAGACCATAATGATTCTGCCAGGCAGCTCTCCCATGGCGGC
>OMLP01002052.1:1997-12939 GCA_900302685.1 Spondyliosoma cantharus
AAAAGCCGTTTGACCTTTTCTTTATCATGTCTGTCGCTGGTTTACATTCGGCAGGATCCCAGGAGAGCGTTTTCATAATAAGCTTGTTTGGGCCCCTTTGAGACCCGCTGACAGTCAAATTCAATTAAAACATGATGCCAACATCCCGGCAAACACTCCCTACTACTCTCAGAGAAACGCCGGCTTTCAAAGTCAATTGTGTCCCATGTGAAGAGCCGGCCTTCATGTCCCCGTCTGGAGCCTTTTCACGTGCTAAAATAAGAGTTTCCCCCTCTCTCCCCGAGTCGACATGAGCAAAGTGAGCGCTGTGAAAGGCCCGGAGAGAGCTTCCATTTGATGACTGGCAGCCTCAGGTCTTGTGTCTGTGTGACACTATGAGCCACTACAAAAGCCCGTCCTTTCTCCTGCTGCAGAATAACAGTGGGAGAAAAGAAAAGAGGTGGTGCATGATGGAGGAGGGGGGATTTTAGAGAGAGAGAGAGAGAGAGAAAAAAAAAAAAGGGGGTCTGGCTTTTGAAACCGGCCCGGCGCAGATGTACAGGGCAGGAGGATTAGGCTGCGGGTGTTGGTGACGTTCACCCGGCTCGACTCTCCCTCCATCGTGGCCTTTTGTGGCTCCCAGCAGCCTCGGGATGGTAAGCTGCCTGCCGGCGTGCCAACGGTGCTCAATGTGCGCCCGACAATGGTGGAACGACCCCCCCCACCACCACCACCAAACTCACCCCTCCTCACCCACTGCAACTCCACACACAGAGGATGTGATGGGGGAGTTAATGCCAGCAACAGTGAGGCTGTGTGTGTGTTGATGGTCGACGAACAACCTGTTCACGCACTCACATTGTGGGGACCGTAATTCCATCTGGGGACACAAGAACGGAAAGACAACGTTTAATTTTAATCGGGGGTCATCAT
This sequence comes from Spondyliosoma cantharus, assembly GCA_900302685.1. Lineage (NCBI taxonomy): Eukaryota > Metazoa > Chordata > Actinopteri > Spariformes > Sparidae > Spondyliosoma > Spondyliosoma cantharus. The sequence continues at coordinate 2,910 of OMLP01002052.1, forward strand.
AGTGTGTTTAAAGTTCCAATTAAGTCAAGATCCATCAGTTTCAGGTGTTTGAAGGTGTATTTGTTGGTAGTTTGTCTCATCGTTTTCATCCAATAAACACTTTCCTTATTTTACGACGCTGTCGTGGATGTATGAAAAGAGGAATGTCGCCGGAGCAGAGAGGTGTTCAGGACCGGGGCGTGACCTCATGGATTACTGTACAGAAACACGACTCGATTCAGTCATTTGCGTGAAACTGGGTCAAATATATTCTGTTTTTCCCTCTGCTGCTCTGCCTGGAGCAGCTCTGGGCAGGTAGCTTTCCTTGTTGCTAAAGTAACTGCTAACAAACGCACTCATAACCAGCAGCTTCTCCATGAACAGCTCCAGAACGAGGCTGTATGTGACCTCAGAGGACAGATGGAGTACACAGATGGTTTATGGAGTTTCCTGGTTGACAGATAGCAGTAGCTTTGATGCTAACATAGGTGCTAACTGCTGTTAAAGTAACGCTAGCTGCAATTAGCCTGGTAAGTGATCCTGTTCTGTAGCTGCTCATCATCTCTGCTGCAGCTCAACATGACATTTTTATAGTTTTCAGCGAAATGTCTCAACAACTATTGGATGGATTGTCATGAAATGTTGGTTTGGGCTTCCTCGTCTTCACATTAAAGGTCTTATTTGAAAGAAGTTGAGTTTCCATGTTTTCAAAAATGCTCAACGCAGAATAATCTTTCATCTTTGTGGAGGTAGCGGTACGATTCATTCGATGCCTGTAGCTTTAAAATCTGGGAGAGAGTCAGAAAGTGAGGACGGAGGTCAGTGAACGAGACGGAACGTAACGTGAATTTTAAAACGTTACCTCGTCTTTACATTTCTGCCTCAGTCATGCAGATAGATTCTAATCGGCAGATGCTCAACGAGGAAGACGACACCTCCCGTGATCCCACGTTACTTACATCTTTTGTTTTGCCACCCCCTAGTGGCAGAAATTACACGATGCTGCCTCCGTTCCGAAGCACAGCCTCACGGCGCTGCTAGCCTGGCTGTAGACTCTCCGGTCTCACTTTCACACAAGTCTGTTTCATTTTGACGCAGGAAAAATTTCACTTCCTGATCCTCACACATCATCCTCATACATCACCCGGCGCTGAAAGAGACGAGAGAGAGAAGGAGAGGGACAAGCACATATTCTCAGAGTGCATTGTGGAGAGGAATGCCATTGAATTTGGGTGTTTTTTCATGCGCCAGCCTCTTTTGTGTGCAGGCTAAGGAAGTCCATTGTGCGGGCAGACACCCTGAGAAAAGAGGCGAGCTTGGAGCCGTTGTCTGCCGGTGCTTCTGCAGCGCTGCAGCCCTAAAAAGACCTGAATGAAGCTCTGCCATCGGAAGCAGCCGGCCCGAACCGAGAGACAATGCCACTGGGCAACTTTGAAGACCAGCAACAATTAAAAATGCAGCTTCACTATATTAATTATGCATTCATGCTTTTGTCTTGGTTTTTTTTTCTTCTTTCATGGGCGGGGTGAGTAGGGGGAGCTGTGAGGTTTAAGATTCAACAGGTCTGAGACAGAGAGAGAGATTACAGTGAAAACACAACACAGGCAAACAATTTTTTGCAAAAATCTGCAGATGGAAATTCATTGAGGGAGAAGTGTGTGTGAAAGGGGGATTGCGATCACTTCAGAGGAACATGAGCATTAAAAATAAAAAAAAAATAACTAACTTCGTGTCTGCTGCAGCGCTGGTTAAAAAAGCCTGCAGATCCAGAGAGCTCTGCAAAGCTCTCAGTTTCATCTTGCAGAGCATGTTGCTAGGAAACTCGGAGTTTCAGCTCGGAGTTGCACTCTGCAGACTCTTTTTTCTGTTTAGGCCTTTCTCCTCTCTCCTCCCTCGGTTGCCGGCAGGACACACATAAAGCAGCTTTCTGAAGGCATTGAGGTGAATTTCTGCTGGCTGGCGGCTCTGTCAGGTGGCTCTGTTGTGCTCCGAGTCGCCAGCGAACGGCTCCTTTTTGGACCGGTGGGAAGGTTTATTCAGGAAAAGCCAAGAGTGCTTTGAAAAATCGCTCCGTTTGGGAGGAATTCATGCCTCGTTTACAACCGAATCTGTCACACTTAGGACAGAACGTTTAATCACAGGGGCTCCCCCTGCTGGCCATTTCAGCGTATTGACCGAGTACTTAGAAATACATTTTGGTTACGTATTTGTAAAAACAGCAATGGACGAGCCGGAAGAGACACCTTTGAGTCCACTGGGTAATAACATCAATCATGAAGTTGTGCTTTACTAAAACTGTAATCAGAATACATTCGAATATCTGTAATTAAATGTGGATGTAATTGATACGAGTCACAGCTGGGAATCGATCCTCAGTCGTCAGACGTTGAGGTAACCTTTACTCCTCGAACCTGCACGACACAGTCCAACAACCTCATTTCAGAACAACACGACAGGAAGCAGACAGAGGGAACAGAAAGTCAACTGGGTGTTCAGCAGTGAAACAGGTTTCTGTGTCACTCAGACAAACTACCGGAGATCAATTGTAATTAACTTTTGGAGGTTTGTGGCTGTAAACAAACCGAAGTGGAGCAGATCGTGTTTCAGACAAACATCCCGTCAGAGTCTGTTATTAAATCCTCTCCATGTCGACGTGCTTTTACTTTTCAGAATTCAACACTTTAATAACTCAGCCATCAAGAAGATATCTGAGACATCTACAGCCAACTGCTTATTCTTTCCACTTTATCTTTATTTGTATGTTCATTTATATTGTTATTCTCACACTTGAACCCCTCCTGAGTTTCATTCGCGCCGTTGCAGCAGTGTGCGCTTCAAAGTTTGATGGTACCACTCTAGCATCCTTTTCTGGAAGCGACCCACTAATGCAGAATTATAAAGAGCGAGACAGTCCACGTCAAAGGAGGTCGGGCTGGTGGGGCCGGACTTCTCGCCGGATGCAGGTTTCATGTCCTATTTCTGACTGAGCCTCAAGAGTGATTTCTTTTTAATTCGGTTACGACACTTATTTAAGCTTTACTTGTTATTTTAACCCAAAATATGATCTTTTACTAAGTTTTACTAATTATTTTTTTTTACTTTTTTGCCTAACACAAGTGTTGCAGTACTTGAGACTGTTCTTGGTTTCAAGATCGTTTTCTGAAGGTCTCGGTCTCAGAATCGACCAGACTTTTACTTGGTCTTGTTTCAGTCTCAGACAAAAGAGGACTCCGGATTTTATTTCAAAACCAGTCACGACCAAACCTGCAGAGATATCAATCGTTTGATACCTTCTGTACTTAAAGGGGCGCTAAGTAGCTCCGGAGAAGAAATTCAAACTCAGAATTGTAATATTTACAATAACACAAGCTCAGAAATATATATTTTTTTCCATCAGTGATTAAAAAAATGCTGTTCTCAGAGAAAGATAAGGTCCCACAGCACTATTTGAAGATAGAAAGGTGGCAGGGTCCGCCACAAGTAAAACAGTGTAAAGTGTTTATTCAGAAAGTCAAAGATCTTTCTCTTACTTCTGTGACTGAATAGATATATTTACGTATTTATTATAAAATATATACGTCTGTACTGCAGCCACGGTTACCAGCTGTTGCAGCGTTATTTTAGATCACACTACCTTGCTCGGCGTGACTCTGCTCCCACTCTGTCTCTGATTGGCTGCATCCTGCAATTTAAATAATTTACATGTGCAACTCTCACCAGAGGTTGAACAGAGGCAAGATGTCTCACTCTGTAGCTAAAACTGAGCGAGTTCAACGAATAAACTGGTTGATTACTCTGTTGTTCTATTCTCATTAACATTTATTCCCCAAACCTACATACTGCTCCTTTTTTTTTACCTTTTTCCAGGTACACTTCACAGTCGGACAACTGACCATATGTCTTCGAGCTGCAGCAGTTTGTCTTCCTCCGGACTCGACGCGACGTTCATGGCGGCGTGTTGTGGAGTGCAGCTGGGGTCAGAGGTCACGTGTGTTGGCAGCGCGTATCTCACCATGTGTTTCAAATACAAGCAGCAGCGCATGAATGAACGTCTGAATGCAAAGCTCATTAGTGCTGCAGGAGACTGTGTGAGGAGAGTCAGAGATCGTATGGTTGAAGTGAACGCAGAAGTGCCTCAACACATTCCTGCCTCTTTATTAAGGTGATCTGTGACCCGGTCCGTCCCAGAATAGAACGTTTTTCCATTGTCCGTGTGCGAGTGTGTAGCGGTCGAGGCTAATACAGCGCATATCGGACCTCTCCTCTCCTAAAAAGGAACTTGTTGTCAGTTGAGAGACCACTTAGTGCTCTTATACTCTCGTCAGTGTGCAGATAAAAGCGAATCGGACCTGCTGTTTTCTGAAGCCTCCTCCACTGGAGAGGCTGGAGAGGAGCGTTTTGTTTCTCTGCTGGTATGCAGAGAGCGGCCCGGACGCACAAAGACGCCGGTAATAACAGTTAATCTTCGCAAAGGTTCAATGGCTGCCAACCAATGAAACCAACCATCCAGCCGGCTGCGATTCAGAGCCGGACCAACAATGGCAGCGAAACATCAAAGTGGGAGGGAGCGCGGAGCGGCCGGTTCCCATCACCTAAATCAACAAGACCTCGGCAGAAAGTAAACATGTAGAAGGAGTCACACTGAGGCGGATGTTACAGACTGTTTGTTTGGACTCCTAAATGTGCCACAACAGACGTTTCCACCTTAATTAAACGTCCAATTAGTGTGTGTGTTTCTCTGAAAAGGATTTCTCTGAGCCGAGCACAGTTTTTACTCATCTGTGTTCCGGGTCTTCAGTTTGTGACACGAAACAACATGTACAAAGACACTCGGGGGGGAGAAAACAAAAAGTAAGGAGCAAAGATTTGACAGATGAAAAGTTGCGGAATAATTCCTGAATTCTGTAAATGATCCGGAGCAGCAGCTGCGGTTCTGTTTCTGGTTCTCCTGGCTGGTGTCTGTTTGTGATGTGATCCGTCGCTCTGCTGTGAACTCGACCGGTGTGATCGATGGATCGGACCGGCGCTTTGTGACGTGACAGAAACACCATGAGGGTTCGATGAGGATCCCCAGAGGGTTCTGAACCCGCTGCCTGTGACCAGCTCCAGAGTCCGACCTCTGACCTCTGTGTGAGGGGGGGCGGTGTTACAGTGAGTGTGATCGCGGGGGGCTGAGGGGAGTTAATGACACCCGGTCTGTTCTGTGTGACATGACCTCATTACCTCAATCCATGTTCTGGTGGAGGGGGGAGATTATCCCGAGTCCAACAACACAGTCAGCCCTGCTGCTGCTGTTAAAGGCTCACGTCACCAAATTATAAAACCATAAACACATTTTCTTCAGTTAGATTTTGTTCTGTTCGTTCTTCAGTCGCTGTTCTTGTTTTTTCTTTAATTTTCATTGTTTCATTTGTATTTTTCTGTTTAGATGTTTTAATTTCTCTTTTTCAGAGTTGTTTGTTTTCTTTTATCCAGTTTCTCTTTCTTGTGTTTTATCCTTGTCTTGTCTTTGTTCTCATATTTCTCTTTTTCTTGTTCATTAAATATTTGTACGTTTGTTGAGTTATAAATATGTTGTTTATGACAGAATCTACGGTGGCCCAGAAGGGCACAAATGCAAAAGACACAACTTTCTTTTATGACTTCTTCCTTCCTTCCTGCCTTTTAACTTCAACACGACCGTCCTGAAGATGCAGAATCAGAAGCATGTTTTAAAATCCACGTTTCCATTTAGTCTTTCTAACATTTTACTGCTCTTAATCTAATTTATGTGTTTCTATTTCCCTTATGTGATATCGTCTTCTTCTTCTTCTTCTTGTTTTCATCCTTCATTGCTTTTATCTCTTTATTTATTTATTCATTATTTAGTTTTATTCTTTTTACTGTTCTCAGTATATCTGTTTCTAGTTCCTCTTACATGATGTCGACTTCTTGTCGTCCTCATTAAGTCATGTTCATTTATTCTGTTATATTATCTTCATGAGAATCCTGTCAAAGCACTTTGTAACCTCTGTTTTTAAAGGTGCTACATTATCGATAAAGTTATTATTATTTGTTTTTAGCGACAACACTTTTACAAAGTGTTCCTGAACCAGCGCTGCAGAAATCTGGACGTTGAGGCGGCGAAACATGAAATATATTTTCTTTGTTTGTTTTCAAATGAGTAAAAGAAGAAGAAGAGCAGCGGCAGGACTTTTTCGGAAGATTTGAGTTTCCTTTTCCATCTCGTCAGATACTCGACGCTCAGTATTTGAAGAGACACAAACAATCTCACCAGCGGGAGCTTTAAATCCATGAGAAGAAGACGTGGAAGTGAAATCACAAAGTTCAGATCATGTGATCAGGAGGACGGAAGCTGGACCGACTCAGGAGGGATGAAACCCAAACATCCGGCGCCTCCACTCTGATATGTGAGTTTGTCTGTGTGACTGTGTCGACCTGCGTTAGGTGGAGGCAGGGTGGAGCTGCAGACGAGCTTCTCTGTAAAAATAAAGGTTAAAAACACGTCAACAATAAAAACTGGATGTTGTTATCTGATGTCCTGAAAACCCTGAGAACCTTCCCTCGGGGGATTTCTTGTTGTCCGTCAGTTTCAATGGCCGGTTCTTGTTCCCACGTAACACCATCCGAGGGCGGAACCGTCTGTGGACCTGAGAAGGATGTTTGCTGAAGCTTTTTCCGTGACTGTAAAAAGAGACTGATTGTCATCTCGACATTATTTCTTCCATTCGGAGGAGCTGTGTTTTGTTCTGTTGACCTGCCTAAACGACAGAATGAGCTCTGAATAAAGTTAACAGCTGAGGTGTGTGTTCACTGTGACGGGCCAGGAAACAGGTTACAGGTTCGGGTCCAGACGCATTTTCATCATCTCACAAAAATCACAAACGTCTGTTTTCCTCTGAACTTATTCTCTTATCATTTTGTGTTGTTGTGTTTTTGTGGAGGGAACCAGGACGTCACTATTGTCATTATTACAGCCAACAAGCTGCCAAACAGCGACTGCAGTTCCAGTCACACAACTGGATATTTTTGAGGACAACGTCGGGCATTTCCGTCATTTTTGTGCCGCCAAAACCTTCGTCTGTTTTTCTCGGGAAGCCGGAACCATCTGATCGTGGCAAAGGAAACATTTCTTTTAAGCCAAACCAAGTTCTTTTCTGACCCTAACCAGGTGGAGTGCAGCGTTGTGACGAGAGAAAAATAGAAAATTTGCAACATTAAGAAAGTTCAGTTTGAGCTTTTCTGTGGTTTTGCAGAAACGTGCGTTCCTAACATTTATTCTGCCGACTGGGTTGAAATACGTCACACAATTAATGACCTGAAGCTTCTGATCTGCTCCTGAGAGGACGAGGGCTACATTTCTTTTTGACTAAAGTAATTGTCCCTGAGCTGCAGCAGGATTCAAACCTGCACCACCTCCATCTAAAAAAGCTCCGTCACCACATTCACTTCCTGTGCTGATTGATCGGTGGCTGTTTCCCTCTGCTCTCCCTGCAGGATCGATAATCAGTCCAGAACAGAACTATCCTCCGCTCTGTTTCCTGCTGTTTGACCAGGAGGCCCGGGCGCCGTGAGAACCGGCCCCACTGAATGAAGTCGCGCAGTAAATAAAGAGAAAACAACAACCTGCCTCACTTCCTGACCTGCGAGGGATCAGTTCAGGTCGCAGCCTCATGTTGGAGGGAAGAAATCCCCCTCAGCCTGAGTGCAGTTTGTAGGAAAGTCGTGGAAAAACCATCCGAAAGCTCCCAAAAAAAAAGAAATCCCTGAATGGATTCTCTGTGGGAGTACAACTAATTTTATTAGCCCCCTTGGAAACATTCAACCTAACAAGTGGAAAGCAGTTTCTGCATAAATTAAAGATAATCCAGAGTAAATTATGCAAATGTATTCGCTCAGATAAAGAAGGGGGTGGTGTGCTCGTTTATTGTGAGGTTAAAAAATCTGAGCCAGCGGTTGAAACTGAACCGAGGGAAACTTTTGTTTAAAAAAAAAAGTCTGCGAGGAAATAAAGCCGCGACGTTGCATCATCTGTGAAACACAGAGAGGACGGAGCGAGGAGGAAAGTCTCAGACAGCCGGTGAAGTTTTAAACTGTTCGTCCAGCAGTCAGAGCGACTTGTGTTGTCGAGGGAGTTTTGAAGCTCTCGTTTATCCGTTAAAAACAACATCTTGGACCAAACATTAATGAATAATGGCAGAAATGGAGATCCTGGTTTATTTCTGCGATGTCTCGTACTCAGATCCCAGGAAAATAATACCTGCAGGACTGATTTTTCAGCTTCAGGGAACTTCTAAGTTCACGTACGACAGACTGTCCTGAACTAAAGATCACGTCCACACCACTGTGTTGACGAGCCGTGAGGAGATCAGAGCTCGTAATGACCTATGACGACTACCGCCATCTTGTTATTTGGGAGCCAGAAGTGGTGAGAGGGCGGAGCTTTGGAGGACGGACATGGTGTCGACTTGTCCCTCACAGCTTTATCAGATATTTGACTCCACATGGGATCATAATTTACAAAACGAACATCATGTTGTGTTGAAGAAGACTTGAAACTACAGACTGAGACAATAAACTCTTCAGGAAACTGTCCACTGAGGTGACAGAGAGGTGGAGGGGTGACGTAGGTGACGAAGTTTTTAAAGATGAGTAAAGAAATGTTGATGAGAAAAGACAAAGATCTTCAGCGACTGACAAACTAAATAAACTCTCTTTGTTTTCATGACTGAATAAACTGAATAAAGTTGCAGCACAGAGAAGCGTTGGAGTTGTTGGAAAGTTTTCTCTTTTCACGCAGCTATGCTAGCAGTTCCCCCTCGCTTCCAGTGTTTGTGCTAAGCTAGGCTAAACACGAGACTTTCTCAACGTGTTAAATTGTTTCTCCTTTTCTAAGAAACCTCCCGTGAATGTTTTTTGTGTTCAAGTGTACAGATAAAGACACACACACACACACACACACACACACTCTCGCACTTGTTCCACATTCCCGGAGTGAATTGTGATTTCTGGGTCACCGCTGATGTTTCGGTCTCCGTGTCAGTGCGAGGTGGAAGCGTCTCTCAGAGGTCAGGAGGTCGGCGGCCCTGTGAACTCCGCCGCACACACTCAGGAACAAAAAGACGCTGCGAGTCGTTTCACTCAATTACTCTTTACGTGGTGTTAATGACTCCCTGCTGTCTGCTGCGCCTCCCGATGAGGAGACTGATGGAGGAGTCACGGCGGCCGACCGTGAGTTTCACCTCCAGATTCCAGATGAAGATTTTAAATGTATTACTTTCATGATAATGACAACAACCAAGCAGCTCATTTATAATGAGTCGTTATCTTTTTAGTTGTTTTGTTTTGTATCCGTGTTGTTGTTCATCATCAGTGCAAGTCAACCTGTCACACTTTAAAGTGAAACTCTCACCAAAATGCAACCGAGGGTCTTTTTGTGGATGTTCCCGAGTCAAACGTTCGTTTAAAAGCATAATTACGACGAAAGAGCCACTTTTAAGATTTACCGTATTTTAGTTTTCTGGTCAAACTCATTTTCAGTGGAGTGCTCGGGATGTTTCTGTTTCTCTGATAGGACGAGGACAGTTCAGGTGGACCTGCTGTCGGATCTCACCTGACTTTTCCAGCTTTTGATTGTAGTATTGTTTCTTATATGAGGCTCCTTTTTCAACTTCAAGGTCAATATTGTTTTTTTCGCTAAAGACAAAACAACGAATTATCTGCATTTATATGGAACTAAGCTTTAGCAGCGTTCCACCTGAACTGTCCTCCAGGTTACGTCTCATTCAGAGATCCACACTTCTCCACTGGCAGGACGGCGGCGAGCGGAACAAGCAGCTGCTAACGTGAGTTGTTCAAAAACCTTCTTTTTAGTAACTCTGTGTACACAAACAATGTTCTCAATGCTGGAGTTCATGTGTAGAGACCCTGGTGATGCTACCAGCAAAGTTTCATGTTGTGTCGAGTCTTCTAAGTGTTTTAAAAACAGAGATTTTGATGCTAACATAGTATTTGCCTCTAGCACTCCATTGAAAATGAGTTTGACCTGAAA
>OMLP01002054.1:5156-16187 GCA_900302685.1 Spondyliosoma cantharus
CATCTCAGCCCAATGTCGGCCGTTTTCCCCCCCAAAGTACAGGCTGTAAAGTAGGCCAACTCCAACCCCGAGCTATTTCTCCTTCTCTCTGTCACACATTTTACTCTGAGTGGGTGTGAGCGTGATTTTGGGATCGGGCGTGAACAGCTGTAGTAGTCGTGACTGCGTGCCCGTCGATCGGCGGCGCGCTTCGGCTTCAAGTCAAGAGGCATCGTCGTTTCAGCACCAAGGCCAGGGCTCGCGGCGAGAACAATAGACGGCTCCGCGCACGGCGTCGCCCGGGCAACGTCGACAAAGTATCACCCGGAAATCAAGTTTAAAAGACACTTAAAATGTATCTAAAAATGTAATTGAAAACAAAAACATAGAGAGTATATGATTTAATTCAAAAAAGGGAGAAATAAATGCGTAAGTGAGAAAATGTGCTGTTTTGCGTCTTTTTTCGTTTCACCGAGGCGAACACGGTTAGCAACGGTCCCTGGGAGTTACGTCACGGGCTAGCAACCGCTTCTGTGAGAGAAGGAGGGGGAGGGAGAGAAAGAGAGCAGAGGAGATACCGGCATAGGACGTGAAAAGCCATCCAGCCGTCGGACGGGTGAGACGCCACAAGAAAATAGAAAATAGCGAGATTAGTAAGAAAGAGTAGTCCGCATTTAAAGCTTGGGACACAAACGACGAGGCTTGAAAACGGCTGTCACACGAAACCGAGCAAGTTTGAACAGTTGGACGTTAAGAATTTGAGCAGTTGTTTAGCTTGTTATCACTTCGTAATTAAATAGGAATTAAAAGTGAGCTTTGGTGAAAGTGAAAACTAACTAGCTAGCTCGCTCCACTTTTGGATTTTGAGAGTCGAGAATTTCAGCGGGACGGGTGTCAAGCTGCGTTTTGGACTCGCACCTGCTACCACCACCACCACCTCCTCCAGGACTCTCCTCCGGACCTCCAGACCGGGAACACGGGGGCTTTTTAAAAAAAACCCACAGCCGAGCCCGTAGTATCTGTACGCCGAAGAGGAGGAGGAGGAGGAGGAGGAGAGGGAGAGCAGCGGCAGGCACAAAGAGCGGAGAGCATCCAGAGAGGGGAGGAAGGAGGACGGGACGGAGAGGACAACAACGGGGACCCGACAGAGAGCATCCCTCTTTGATTTCTGATCGGCACTCTGTCCATAAGCTTCATCTGAAAACGGTAAGAGCTTTCATGTGTGTAGCTCGTATATTTCCCCGTGTTGTTTTGTTCTGGTGCTTGCGTGCGTGCGTGCGCGCGCGTGTGTGTGTGTGTGTGTGTGAGCGCGCGCGTGTATATGTGTATGTGTACATTGAGGGGGGATCGGACAAAGAGCAAGGGAGCCCCATGACATCCGAGTGTATGCTGTAACCTACAGCTGGCTAAACAAAGAAACCGCTCTATTGCAATGATTTACCCCCAATCACGCTGTTTCTTCTCTCTTTCCTGTGTAGGGATCCCGAACGCTGTTTATCCACCAAAAGGTAATGCATGCTTACAGATATTTTCGATTTATATTTTTTTAATTGGAGGGGGAGAAGAAAAAAAAGTCCCATTATTGTTTTTTGATTGGCTAATTAACATTTGCATAATTGTTTTACCAGAAGCTAGTGGAGCCCTTTGTCATCAGGCTGGGCAATAAACACTCAAAATAATCACTCAAATAATCTCATAATAATTGGGTCACACATTTTATAGCCAAAGATCATGTTCAAATCAGATTTTTTTTTAAAGAATTTGTGTTGATAGCATTTTCTCATTCTTCATTTTTATGATCTTACAACTTGATAGATGCAAATACTATAATACATGCAATAAATATCATATTATAAACATAAGCCCTTGAGGGAAAACTATTAATTGTTGTGATACTAGGAGTTTTAAATCTATAAAGTGTAGTATAAGTAGTTATGAAGTCATTAGTTTATACCAAAAACATACCATGAGCCACTAAATGAGAATTTTTAGGAATCACTATTGTTGCTGTTATTGTATTTTTGGTGATTTCCCCAACTGTGACCTAAAAACTTATCCAACATTCATTGCTCCTCTCTAGGGATACCTGCTCCTGATCTGTTCGCCCCTCAGCCCCTGCAGTACCCAGTCGCCCTCTCCACTCTGTCCTGATGAAGGAGGCCGATGCCATCAAGCTGTTCGTGGGGCAGATTCCTCGGAATCTGGAAGAGAAGGACCTCAAGCCTATTTTCGAGCAGTTTGGCAAGATCTATGAGCTAACTGTGATTAAGGACAAATACACAGGCATGCACAAAGGTAAGTCTTGTCGTTGTAACACAGCCTAAACATAGATGGTCAAAAGGACAGATAGACAGATGAAAAGACTGCATGATAGTAGATAGGTAGATGTGTGACAGTAAGGCAGAAAGATGGGCGGATTTTCCTGCGCTGAGTGTCACATGTCACCATGGAAACTGTCACACCTGCTCTCGTCTCCGTCTCCTGTTAACACTGCAAAGTGAGATCATGAAGACAGGCAAACAGCCCAGTTACTCCAAATACACTGTGAATTAAAAACAGGCTTACGTATCATTTTTTCTAATTTTATTATTATTTTGGAAAAACATGTATTTTACATTCATCATATTACACAGTATCATTATTCTTGCAAATAGATTCACAAAGCTTTGAGCACACTGAAAACAATACATTTTGCAGTAAATTTGATAACAATTTTACCGCCCGGCTCTTCCAAAGGTTTTCTTTTATCACATTAACTTAAATTATTTATGATTGAACATGGGAAGTGTAAGAGCTCACCTTAGATACAACAAAGAGTTGAAGGGGAGAAAGTGGGGAAAAAAATTATAGAAGAGTGGGCTGAAAGAAGCAAATTTTTCTTACTTATTTATTCTATCAAGTCAAGCCTGACCACATAGGTTTAATGTAATCAGTCCACTTTCTGTATCTGAAAAAAATTAATCTTTTGGGGAAATGACAACCTTTCTATCCTTAATAGTACAGATTTGAAATATTATTTGTTTCCATTCATTAATAATGGGTGGCTCTGATTTTAGCCACTTCTTGCTTGCTGTCAGCTCCTTAAGATTGATATTTCACCTGTCAAATGTCACCCCCCCCCCAAAAAAAAAGAAAAAAAAAAAGAAAAGAAAAGCCTCATAAGAACGTTGGCTCCCCAAACACATTATAAATATGTTTTGCATCTCCTGCAAAAAAGAAAAACGGTGGTTGGTGTCATTTATCCCACATATTCTCAAACATCTACGACCGCTTTCCTGTTTGCAGGGGCGTAACAGACTCCTCACCATGTAGTTGGACTAGTTACATTTCATTGCACCTGACATTCTTCTCCAGCCCTCCTCTGAAATATTAAGATTTCCCTCCTTCGCCCACCCCCCTTACTGGAGAATGCCATTATACATTATGGAGATAATCTTATAACGTGTTACAAGAACATTCTCTTGATTTCTGTGTTTCCTGTTTCTGAAGCTACACCCAGGTTCTGGTTGAATTAATGCCGAACTTGAAGGTATCTATAGAAATCATTTTGTTTCAGACCATTTTTTTGATAAGGAATAAAAGCTCTGGGTGATAATTAGTGAGGCCTTTTGTGATCCACTTTTGAAATCAATCATCAGATCTATTTGGAACAAATTCCGTATTGTAAGCACACCAAAGTAACTAATCCACAAATTTAACTGTCTCTTGCCAAGCTTTCAACAGTGATAAATTGGGTTGTACTATATAGTACATAGAGTTGAGAGTCCCCTAATCATGTTAATGATTAGGAGGCTTTAAATAATGTCCCTGCCTAACAATAGATCGTTAATAAACTGTAGCAAACACACACTCTTTCTCTTTCTCACAAACACACGCACAGACACTGACCTGGGGTCCTGTGTGTTGTGAACCAGATTAGGCTATATGCTCCAATCAGTGTAATGGGCCTGTAAGCCTGGGTGACACAGGGGAAAGAATCTGTTGTTTTGAGAATCCCCACGGCCACAGTAAGCCCCTCTTAAAAGCAATGAGATGGACTATAAGATGTATGTGTGTGTGTGTGTGTGTGTGTGCGCTGTGTGCTTTCCTGTGTGTCCTGTCTTTCTGTTTTATTTCTCATCTGATGGCACTATGTTAAGTCACTCTTCAGATGAAGTCTGTGTGTGAATGTTTCCTTCCTAATCGTCAAATCTTCTCTTCTTTACTCTGAATCTACGTAAGTCTGTCTGAGATGTCACCGGATGCTAACCTGCTGCTAATCTTGTTGTCTTAGTGCTGGTGACAGGTGTAGTAAACAGCTCTGGCCAGCCAGCTCTGCTACCTACCCCTCCCTCACACACACAGAGACAGGTACAGCACATAGGAAAACAGAGGGGGAGTGTATTTTGGAGTGATCGTGAGGCATGCATAGTGGTTGGTTTAGGGCAGGAAACCTGACTGTGCCCAGCCTGCAAGGCCTTGTTAGCCCCGCGCACACGTCTGTGGTGCTGTCATGTGTGCTGACTCGTGCCGTGCCGTTCTGAAATGTGCCGTGCCGTGGAGTGTCCTTCTCTGCTCTAGAGTGTATCATCTGGTGTTGTCAAGTTTAGTTACAGTGCATGAATTTATATATTTTTAATTCCCTCGCACAGTTAGCCCAATGATAACCCAGAATAGGTGAGCAGTTATCAGGGAAGACATCAGAAAAGGAGACATTTAAATGATTTAAATGGTGTGTGATTGTGTATGTTTTTGTGAGAGACAAAGAAAGACAAATATTATAGCAACTCACTGACCTTTCCTAACTTTGCTCCTCTCCCTTCTTCTTCTTCTTCTCTTTCTCTGACTCTCTCTATCTGACAGGATGTGCGTTTCTGACGTACTGTGCAAGAGAGTCGGCACTGAAAGCCCAGAGCGCTCTACACGAGCAGAAAACACTACCAGGGGTAAGTAAACACCACAAAGAGACACACACACACACATATCCCTAGACAGTACACACTTCACACTTATGCAACAATGCACACAAGCTTGCACACTCATTCATATCACAAGTGCCCCCTCCCCCACCTACGTACACAGACGATGCCCTCTACCTTGGACACACACACACACACACACACACACACACACACACACACACGAGTGGCCTGCGATCGGTGTGTGTCTGTGCTCAGGTCCCATTAGTAGCACAGTGACATAACTCAGCAGCCAGCAGGCGTCTTGCTGCTAAGGACAAACACTCCCTCTCTCACCGGAGACACACTAGGGTTCTCCATGAGCATTATCATCTCCATTTCTCTATCTCTCTCCGGCTCTCTGTCGCTCCCTCCGTTACCCTCTGGTGATAGCTCCCGCCTAGAGAGTGTGTGTAATTAATGTGGCCGTTCCCCTTTGTCTCGTCCCAGTCTCCCTAAGTCTCTCTTGTGAGGGATTGTGTGCTGCGGCTGGGCTGGGGTAGGACACTGTTCATTATGGATGGGCCACTGTGCGAGATCTGCGTCTGTCTCTTAGGCTGTACCTCTCTGTCGCTCCCCCTCTCTCTCTCTCTCTCTCTCTCTGTCTCTCTGACCTGGTTTCTGCTGCAGTTAAAAAGGGATTTTTACAGTATCTGTTTTGGAACATTTTGGATTTTAAGCCTAGCCATTTTTCTAACACCACCACACATCCAGAAGAGAGTGCTGTGAAAGTATAGTGTATTTTGTAGAAATGACATTTTCCTTACTTTATCTTAACTCTGATTTGCAGCAGTTATAATATTATGGGAAATGTAACTTCGACATCTCTGAGCCTGTCTCTATCTTCTGCCACCGATCAGAGTTTCAGTACCTGCACCTTCTCTGCAAGCTGGTGTGTTGATAAGATCTCTGTGAGAAAATGGTTGGAGGAGAGACTGAAGAAAAGGCTTTGGGGGAGGGGAAATGTTCTGACACACACAAACACAAATCCCTACATACGTACATATTGCAAATATGCATGCTGTTCCATGCAGCTGGGGAAGGCCTCTGCACTCATGCTTACTAACACAGCATGTTGATAATGACATGACTCCAATTAGGGCCTCTTAAGGAGTCTGACCTTTCTGCAAAAATCACCTTTCCACTGTCTGCTGTGACTTGTTCCTCCCTCTCGTGCTGACCTCCGTCCTTTGACTCGTCTCTTCGCTGGATTTAACTTTCCTTTCCTGTTGAGGACATCAATAACAGGCTTGTTGCAGTAGCAGTGAATTTCAAGATAAGTTGTGATGAATATTCTGGACACATGGAGGAAACATTTGCAGGGAGGATACTCATTAGCGGTAGAGATTTACTAAAGACCCAGCACACAACAATCAGAAGCACCGCTCCCCAGAGGAAGGACTGTTGCTGAAACAAGGGTGTGGCTATCGCGTGCTGCGTTTTCAATAAGCTTGGGCTGTTAATAAGCAACATTACTGTTTCCTCGATTTTGAGTATTCAGCCTTCCACTTTAATGAAAGAGATACCATCACTTATTGTGTCCAGTTTCAGTCGAAATTCAGTGTAGAGTTCTACCAAGAATATAAAAAAAATATCCGATGAAGATCTCATTAAAGCATGTTTGTCTGAGATTAGTGAATTGATTGATAAATTATAGTAAATTGCAGCTGTGTACACAGTTTTTCCACAAATGCTTTCCTGTCCTCAGACACCTCACAAATATTTAATTCCCATTAACTACCTGGTTAACCACTCAAGTATGTCGACTATTGCTTGAGTTTGACAGTTTTATTTAATTTTTTAAAGGGTAATTCCAAATCTAATTTCTCTGAATAATTCCAAAGCATTATTTTGATGGCTATATTTCAGCTTGAAGGCCACTACACAGTGCAACACCTCCCTTCTATCACTTTCCACTACCTGTCTGTACCCTCTCCCCATCCTGTGTGTCTTCCTCCTCATCCCTGCCTATGACTTTCTTTGACAGGATTTAGAAAAGACTTCAGATGAGTTCTCTCTTTCTCTTTCACACATCTTTCCATTGTCCCGTTCTTTTCTTTCCCTAAGAATTGCTTTTTCATCTCTTCCTTATTCATCCTTTTATCCCCCCAAACCCTCCATGCTTTCCCTCACTCAATTTTATCTCTTTTTTCCCTCAAATCCCCTCTGTCCTCTGTTCAACTCCTCCCTTCACATCCCCCCAGTTTCCCTGCACCAGTAGAATATTACAGAATGTTCTCTCCGCTACCCCCAACCCTTTTATCGCCTCGCTCCTTTTCCCTCTCTAAAATCTCTCCATGGTATCCCTCTTTCATCCCCCCCTTCTTTTCCCGTCCTGCTGTCTTATACTCATTTTTTTCCCTCGCTGCACACTCACGCTTCCTCCTCGGATTCTCATTTCACAGTCATTTATGGTAACCCTTCTTCTAAGTCCTCAATGTCAGTCTCTCTCTCTCTCTCTCTCTCTCTCTCTCTCCATCTCCCTCCTCCACCCTCTCGCAGTTCCTCTACCCCTCGTCTCGTTTCCCCTCCTCTTGATTAGTTGACCCTTTTGACCGTTTCACACCCCCGTCTCCTCCCTCTCCTCTTCCTCTCCCCTTCTTCCCCAGCTCCACTTGTTAAGCTGCGTGATTAGTTTCTCACAAACTCATTTTCATAGTCAGATCCTGGGCATGTGTGTGCATGGTAGTCTTGAATCTCAGGATCGCTCTTAATTGTGGGTACCGGTGGAACATCAGGCGCCTCATACAACTTTAATAAAACGGTAGCATCCACGCACTCATACAGATGTGTTTCTCTTACACCATGGCTAAGCAATTCAAGGGTTTGGTTGACAAGTCCGATGCTACAGAGTGCTCTTGCTGCTTCCGTCTGTCACTCGCTGATGGGATTTAACGCTGATTTAACACTTCCAACCAACCAGCCAGTAGAGGAATGAAAAGAAGCAGACAAACACACACACACACACACACACACACACACACACACACACACACATGCAGAGAAACTATACCCTAAATGCCCCCCTCACTAGATTCAGCGGGGGCAGTAGACTGTCAGAAAATGAGAAAAAAAGGACAGAGGGATTGAGAGACAGACAGACAGAGAGACAGACAGACTGGGAGAGAGAGGCAGAGAGGGAGAGATGAACAGATGGCCTTATCAGAGTGTCCTGCGCCTTGTGTTTAATTTGGACACAGAGAGGGAGAGCGAAGCACAGAGGGAGCGTGAGTTGAAGAGAGTGAGAAAGTTACATTATATTTCTCACAGTAGAAATTTAGCAGTGGAACCACCAGCAAGTCCCACTGTAGCAGACAGATGTTTTGCCATATTAGATCTGGTGCAGAGATTCCCTCTGAGATACAACCACACGAAAGAGCTTATGTTTTAGCTGTTGCATATCAGTACTAATTTGTACTTGAAAATTGAAAATCTCATTCGCGCTTGCATGCAGGGATTCTTCCAAGTACCAAGCCAATACCAATATACCTGTCACAGGCCAATATCGGCCAAACAGTATATTAGTAGGGCTCTGCAACTAAGAAAATATTTTCATTGTCAATTGATCTGCTTAATAATAGTTTAATCGTTTAGTCTATAAAATGTCCGAAAACCCAAAGATTCTTCATTTTGTATTGTACATGACAAAGAAAAGCAACAAATAGTTACATATAAGAAGCTGTGCATCCAGCAAACGTTTTACATTTTTAATGGACTAATCCAATAACTGCTCTATTTTTGGTTTCACGTTCTTGATGCATAGAGGCCAAATAAACATGTTAATAATACAAATAAGAATCCCCATTATCAACCACTAAGCAGCAGCGTCCATGTATTCATTGATATTAATTTACATCCGAGTATATCCTGTACAATGGACTCCTGTCTTTTTAATGCAGAGTTTGGTGGTGCTAGGCCGCCGGCCTGTGCACAAGGTCAGAGGTCAGGTCTCAGCCTTTTGTTAACAAATTCAGAGTGGCTGGTCTCAGAGCTGTAAAACTTATTTCCCTCCAGGAGAAACATTAGAAGGACACGACACCCCATATGAGTGTTTGGACCACAGTTATGTAGCACAAAGCATTTGACAGAATGGTGACAGAGGGAAGTTTAGATTCAGAATGAGTTTACTTCATTTTTTGGCCGCCTTTGGTGTTTATTATGCATCTAGGTTAAACATTATTACAGCATTAGTCACTACATGACCACTATAGTAACTTTAGAATGATTTTTGTTAACATCGCCAGCTTGTATATCTTTCTCAGTTTGTCTATATTGAAGCAAAAAGGGATCATTTATACTCCTGACATCGATTACAAATGGTACTGCATAAATCCATATTTAATCATTTTACTTTGCCATTTCTCTACAATATTTGTGATAGCTTTCCCCTGCTCAGGGACACTCACAGATGCACAGCATAGAAAGACTTTGCATACTAACAAACTCCTGCCAAAAATTTACAAATGCACACTCGTGCTCATGCACAAACTGAATTTACAGTAGTCATTCATACAAAACTGTCCTTGCTTTATCCTACCCCTCTAATCCATCCTCCCTCTCTCTCAGGCCACACTGCACTCTGGGCCTGTTTAGATTTTAACCTCGTACCTCCCTCCTCTCTCTATCTATCCATCACTCTATCTCTCCCAAGGCTACTGCCGCTGTATTTCCTTTCTTATCTCTCCCCTCATCTTTTCCTTTTGTTCTTTGCCGGTGATATCTCTCTCTCTCATTTAATCTGCACTCTCTTCTCCCAGTTTATCTCTCCCTTCATCTTTGCTCTACTTCAGACGCAAGTGTTAGTACATATACACACGTGCATGTGCGCAATCGCACACACAAACACACTCCATGCACATCTGTTTGGTCACCCTGGCATCCGCAGATCTCGGTGTAGGTGAAATTAAAGTGTGATAAGCAGCTTACCAGGTGTGTGTTGTCATGCTTCACTGCTCTCCAGGCAGCACTCTGCTCCCTGTTCTTTGATTAGAGCCAAAACGAAGCCTACACACATACTCATACACGTGCACACACACACACACACACACACACACACTTAGAGAGACATACATTGTCTTCCCATGTTGCACTTTATGCATAATGAATTATTAAAAAAGCAGAAGAGACTTCACAGGACAAGTAGTTAACAATAACTGATAGAGCAGAAGATCGATACACTTATTAAAATATAATAAAACTTTATAGTGGTGATATTGATTTAATGCACAGCATTCTTAGGGCGATAAATTGGAGTAGTGCCAGTGTTACTGCTGGATCATGCAAACATGACGGGAGCTGTGATGTATTTTATTGAGGGTGGACCCGGAGAGAGAAAGAGTGAATTTGTTATGACACTGAAATGGCTGTATTTATTTACATGCACAGTGTGGACTCACAGGGACTGACTCACTGCTATTTCTTTACAGTTAGTGTTTTATCACTTGATTCTTTAAGGAAAGCAAAACATATCTTAGAAATAAACATCACATGAAACATGAAATTTTGGTTCACAATCTGAATTTGCCTGTCCCTGTGGTCTGTCTGTAGTGTGTGGAAAGTGACTGTGAAGTTAGGCCCGATCTTCTCATGTGTCCATCATCCAGTGCTCCTAGTTGATGTTTATCAGATCCTCTCAGGGCATGTAATGTGTGCATGTTGTGTATGTTCTGTGTGTGTTTCCATGTGGAATCTAAGATGCCTGGCAGGCAGCCTCCCTATGGGGCAAAGCTATGATGAGCAATTATCCACTAGGGCGACTTTGTAGGCTAATTTAGCATATTTATGTGGTCAGCAGCACTGTTTACTATTCCCCTTCACTGCTTACTGCTGCACTTTCAATTTAGAACAGACCCCAGCTCACTCTCTTTCTCTCTCTCTCTTTCATTTTCTCTCCGTCTCTTCCTTGCCATCCCTCTGCCTCTATCTCTCCCCGCCTGATGGGGTTTGTGATGTGTATCGCTCCCCCCTCCCTCCCTCGTGCTGTTTCTCTATTTTTATCCTCACTGTGTGTGGGATGGAAAAGGAGTAGAGGGACAGGTGTAGAATCTAGTGTGTGTGTGTGTGTGCGTGTGTATGTTTGCGTGTGCATAAGTGAGCAGTAGAGAGATGGAGGAGG
>OMLP01002057.1:5258-19026 GCA_900302685.1 Spondyliosoma cantharus
TTTGTCATGTGCGTCGATGGCAACTAAAATACCTCACACACACACACACACACACGCACATGCACGCGCACGCGCACGCAGCAGCAGCAGCAGCAGCAGCAGCAAACAAGTGTCAAGCTCAGTATCCAAAATTCAAACCCAGAAGACAAACAGTAAGGGAACATTGTGAAAACCTGCCATTACTAACTAACACTCATTCTGTGAATAACTTGGTAAGAAAAACTCAAACTTGTGTTTGTGTGTCTGCCCTCAGCCAAAAACAACAACAGTGAGTAAATGTTGACTTTGATGGATGACTCTGAAACATGCTTCAAGTCTCTGCAAGATTCTGAAACCAGTGACTGACTGAAAAGAAGGAAGTCAAGCTAAAAACTGATGGAGGATTTGGAAATAGATAAGCAGCACACAAATGTGCGCTCATTTAATATTCTGAACAGGATTCATCTCTCAGCACAGCCGCTGCCCAGACACTGCTGGTGTGTCTGAAGTTTTTAAGGAGACTGTGTTCAACATAATGTGACAAGACAGTCTCGCTGAATTCTTATAAAAACATGTTTGGAGATGTTAGAGATATGTATCATGGTTATGTTTAGATCAGAGATAATCCCACTGCTGAAGCATACTTAAGTATTTGCATGAACAGACAGTGACTGCTACAAGCACCCACCCACTATCCAGTATCCACCCACCATCGGTCAAGGTCAGGAAAAATGGTCAAAGCATCCAGTTTCTGGTTTCTGTAATAAAATTATTTTATGCTGATGCCTATATTATATGAAAATCTTTGGTTTTAAGGACATTTCTTGTACAACAAAAAGCATTTTAAGACATCAAGTTGGACTATGACAAGTTCTGATGGACATGTGATGATTAACTGTTGATGAAAAATGAATCATGGTAGTAATTCCTTTTGACACCCTCTGTCGGCTGTCTCACAGGTGACTGAGCCCTGCAGCCAGAGTCACAGTTTACTGCTGAGGAAGTCTGTCTTCAACCTAACACTATTTACACACAGAAATGGCATGGTAGGTAACTTGGTAACATGGTTGCAAATAATAAGTTTGTTGTCATTAACTATAATAAAACTCAAGTTTACAGTAACATAATGAGATCAACAAAGCACAAGGGGAAACTGAGGTGATGAAAGAAGCATAATTCACTGACTGGAGAGGAGAATGGGGAAAAAAATAGAGTAGCGTGCAGCTAATCTAAATGGGAACGTGTGAAACAGGAAACAAGTGTTTAGAATAAATAACAGAACAACTTCCTGTCCACGAGAGAGAGAGATAGGGATGAGGGAGGGATCGGTTTATTTTTAGATTTCTCATGTAAATGCAAAACAAACTGGAATGTCAGAAAACAACAACACAGTCAGAGTGTGTAGAGTGCATCCTCCGCAGCCATCAGCACAACTGACGAGCTGTTTTTCACCCCCATCACTGCCCTCTTAATTCATGCTTCCTGTCTTCAAATGCCAAATGGCAGCTGTGTTTAGTTTGGATTCTGACAATTAATAAAGAAAAAATTCAATGGTGACAAGTTTTCTCAGTAGAGGAAAACCCTAGAAAACCTGTAGAGAAGGGTTTGGCTTTGAAACATAATGCCTTTTATTTTGCTCCTGACAGACGTGTGTGGCACCGAGTATTTACCTGTCAAGTACTGAAAGTCGGTGTCCAATGTCTGGTAAGATTCCTAACTTTTTCTTTAGCCTGCTTTCCTTTTTGAGCAAATATTTCATAATTTCACCTACAATTTTGATCATCTCTGACTCTTCCTTTAAGACTTTTGTGTTGAGACCTTGTTAAACACTGATTTTGAAAATGTTTAATTGCTTTAACAAACAGAAACAAGAATGGAGCCTAGAGACGAGCTAGCAGCTCTATTAGTCTGTACGTGGGCATAGCGATGCTTTGAAAGGTCAAGGGATCCCCAAACGTACTACAATGAATCCTGATGGAAACATGAATATGTGGACCCTGGATGTTGAGATATTTCACTACATAAGTGGAAACTTTGACCTCATGGTGGCTCTAAAGGTATCTTCAGAATTCATCCTTTTGGGACACTTGTGTACCAATAAGTGTACCGATCTTAATGACAATTAATTCAAGAGTTGTTGAGAATTTTCAGTTCAGATCAACACACTGACATTTGTCTGGTAAAGAAAACATTTATATACTCCAATCTTCCATACGATGTATCAAGCAAAGTAGTGTTTATGTATTAGCAACTGAGACTTAAGTATTGGCACTGATGTAGAAAAACAGCAGTACTACTTGCTAGCTGTCTAAAAGTGATGTGAGGCAATAATCTAGATTGTTTATGCAGAGAAGGATTCTTCCCAATCAGATTTTGATCCAAGTCCATCAGAGATAAAAAAAAAAAAAAAAAAGAAGAAAATTCAAGCAGTCCTCAAATTCTGATTACTGTTCAGTCAAAAGCTTAAGACTGAAACACAAAGCTTCGACCAACATAAGTCTGACAGTGTAAACTCTCATATGACACTATGTAGTGAAGACTTTATTAAAAGGAATTTACTCAAAAGGTATTAAGTGTCCTTCTTGGTGAAATGGAAGTCATCACTATATTGACATAGTAGTCAGATTCCAAAGAATAATTCCCAAGAGAGAAGCATGCGGTCTTCATTTAGGGACCATTTTTACAGAGTAGTACAGAGGACTGATACAGAGCCTCATCACATGGTGTAACAACAACCACCTGAAGCCCATTATCAGCAAAACTAGCATGTGTTGGAGACAGTGCTTCTAATTTGCAGCAACATTCATAATAGAAATCATGTTTGCATGGTGCTGCAGAGAAGCTTAACATTTTTAAACGTGGATGCTTCACACACATCTTCAACCAGGCATGTATGTATATAATCACAATGAGGATGTGGGGGCCACTAGGAGCTGCGCTCCCCCGAAGGCAGTAAAATCAAACATCTGTGGGGGTCACTTAAACCAACAACCACTATTTTAGTCACAAATAATGCATACTTCACTGTAATGAGTCTATGTACATGAACAACCCAAATAAGCTAAAAGAAGCATGTTTTCCAAAGAACCTTGCTACCAGACCTACTGACCCTCACACACAAGCAGAGCAGCAGGATGTTGCGAGGCAGCTACATCATGAAATATCTCTCTTTCTGTCTCATGGAGAGTGCATCCATTTGGCAATCATTTCTTTCTTAATCTCCCCAACTAACATTAGTTATTTTAGAAAACCACACAGAGCTCAGGTTATAACTGGAAACCCCATCAACACAGTTTCAATGTGGGCAACCAAGATTAGTTCTGACCAAAGGTGAAATTTGGTCACAATCTCTTCTTCTGTCGCTGAGTTTAGGGCATGACATAATGGCCAGAAAAGTGTTTTGTAGAGCATTACAATGTCAGTGAAGTTGACCTTTGACCTTTTGTATTTAAAATGTCATGACAATGTCATCATTTGATCAAATGAGACATATGTGTGAGATTTTTTCATGAGTGCATGATCAGGTTTTGTGAGGTCCCAGTGACCTTGACCTTTCAGCCTTTGACCACCACATTCTAATGGGTTCATCATAAAATCTAAGTGGATGCTTGTGCTAAATTTTAAAAAATAACCTCAAAGTTGTCCTTAAATATCACATTCAAGAGAACAGGACAGACGGAAAACACACAAACACAACGCTTCCGGGCGGTGGATGCAAAAAATCTAGTTCGAAATGTCCTAAAGCATCTTCAGGTTTTTGACAACAAATAGACCAAAGGAGCAGACCAACAGCCCTGCCGTGGAGGACCTAAAAAAAACCTAAGAACTCATGGCCAACTAAAATCTGAAAATATGGCCATGATTGCCCGAAATGCGTCCTCTGTCTGGAGACCCTCTCAAAGGAGTGTTTAAATGTTTGTTAATAATTTTCTTATGCTAAACAAATGTAATAATTATTGAATATTGAATAAAAGGAAGAAAATACATTCTAAAAGTTGATGTTTCTTTACATATTTTGTAGCATTGTCTGTGGGTTTGGGGGTCCCCGGCCAGAAGTTAATTCTGTTTGGGGGGCCTTGGCATGGAAAAGTTTGGGAACCCCTGGTCTAGCTTACCTATTAACCAAATTAAGAAACATTTCAACATGTAGTTACAACCTTCTTGAGACTGACTCATTTTTATATGCTGTTGAAGTGACACAAAACATTACCAACCAAATACGGGTTAGCCTTGGCACCTAAACATGTTTTAACCTGCAAAATACCAAATCATTGCTGATTCAATTAGAAAAATAATCAATTCAGAATGGATAACTACGGAAGCGCATTCCATTCACTGATAAAAAAAAAATTTGACAACTTATCTCGTTATTACGAGAAAAGATCTCATAATTACGAGATCAGGATCTCGTAATTATGTCAAAATCCTTAACATAGAACAAGAGTACATATATTTCACCCAACTTTGATGTGAAAAAAAGTGTTGTATGTACTGTAAAAGTATTGTATGTTTCATGGGTCTGATTGTGAGACTGCAGTCTGCCCCACAGTCACTACCAGCAGCTCTTCAGAGCGGCTTCATTACGATTACTGTAAATGTTAGTAGATTTGCGCACTAGAAAAAAAGGTGCGGCTGATTTGACCAAGCAAACGCGAACCACGGCTGGCTTGACCGCAGTCAATGTGGCACCTTTCCTCATCTCATAATTACGAGATCTTTTCTCATAATTACGAGATCCTGATCTCAAGTAATCAAATCAAGTGGAAATCAGAAGTAGGTGGACGATTAAAAGAAGACGACTGTGAAAACACATATTATAGATAAAATACTGGTGGGAATACTCATGGACAACTGTATACGAGATTCTGTATCATGCATATTTTTATCTATACATTACTCTAGAAACAGGTAGATACCAGCACAAGATATTTAGATTTGTGGATAGTAAAAGTAACTAAAGTAAAAAAAAGTAAACTAAATTTAAAAAGTGTTATCGTAGGCAACTGGATATTTTTCAGTCTCCTGACAAGGTTTCACCTCTCATCCAAAAGTGAAACCAATGAGAAGAATATAGTGAAATGTATTACGATGGATGAAGGCAGATGTAGTGTGATAAAATGAGGAGTAACTGCTGTATTGAATCCAAAGTAAAACTGATGGCCTAAGTTATGATAAAATATGGACAGTCATTATAGTTTCTGTACGGATGCTGTATGTTGTTATATCTTATACTCTCTTTGCTGCTTTTTTTCAGTTCCTTCCTGTGTCTGGCGTGTAAAATGTATGGCAGAATTATGAACATTATGTAAGCAAGTTATGTAGTGTGTCAATCTATCTTGTAATAAAGTCTAAAAGAAATATGCTCTGTTTTATATCATCAACGGAATGTCTTTGAGCGAAGATGACCCATTGACTGACTGTATGAATATACCTACCCAGTCTGACATAAACCAGACACAGAGGCCATGACTGCATGAGTGAAACCACATGTAGAGTCTGTTCCTGCTACCTGAACACAGCAAACATTCCAGCTGTGCTAACACTTGAAGCTTAATCTCACTGAAAGAGACGATCATTGCAAACACAGTTAAACAGCCTGTTTACGTCATTGTCACAGCAAACTGTAAGATGACACACAGGAAGATCAGAGAGAAGCTAAACGAAGGCTCAAGTCATTTCAAATACTTCTGCTTACTGTATGAACTTGCATATTTCCTATTTGATGCTACTGTATAATCTCTAGTGCTCTACATTTCAGAAGGAAACATTGCAACAGCTTTTTTCGTATTCTAAATCTGTCTTTCTATTTCATTTTATTTAACTTTTTATAGTGAGGTTTGCTCGTAGGAGTGCTTCAAAGTCAGATTCATAATCAGCACCACTAAACTGCCATATATGGCATCCTGTGCTACTTGGTTTGTGGGCAAAGTTTCATTCACAAACATGATATCATTGAGTGTCAAGATGAATCTTAAGGCATAGGCTGTTGGAAATCAGCAAACAAAACACTGCGGTGTAAGTATGACAATGACCAATCGATTAATCGACAACTGAAGAAAATTCAGGTATGATGATTGGTTAATTGTTTCAGTCATTTCTTAAGCAAAAGAAAGCCAGACATTCTCTAGTTTCCTCAAATGTGAAGATTTGTATGATACATAGCAGTGAGTTGAATGTACAGTATTTGGGTGTAGCTGATTATCCAAGCAGCTTAATAAAGAACATGATCTACATGTGAGTTTCTATAGTTATTCTGAATGCCTGTCAACAGGTTGGATTCACTGCAAAATAAGAGCGTAAGTGATAAAATAAAAACAATATTGTGTGGCTTAATGCTGAGGATGAATTGAGGGGTCTCACAGTCTGAGGAAAGAAGCTGCTCTGTGGTCAGGTGGTACAGCAGCAGATACCTCCATGTTGCCAGACAGCAGAAGAACAACAGACTTAAAGTGTATATATTATGTTAGCTTTGCTACAGAGCTTTATCTTTCTTGGATCATTATTATGAAGACAAAGTATCACCAAAAGACGCTGATAATTTCATCCTTAGCTAGCAAAATTACAATAACCAACAGAATCTGTTACCTGTAGAATAACATGTAACCAAGGAACAAGTACAGTAACGTTACTAAGACAAAAGTGACTTTGTTTCACTATCATCACATTAAAGGTAATAATCCTACATAGCCAGAAATAGATACATTATTCCATCATCATGCAAACAGCTGTGTTTAAAAAAACAAAAGTAGTCTTCATTTCACTCCCAAAACAAATGCAAATGCTAGCCAGATCAAGATATTTATGGATCTATACTGCACGGAAACACATAAAAATATGATGCATCAAACTCCCCGAGAGCACATAAAGTAGTTAGAATTAGCTTAATGTCAAGCTTCTACGATAATAGAACGCTACTTATGAGTATTGTTGTAAATATTGAAATATCGTTACATAATCGACTCTCAATCTTTGAAACGACTTCAATACTCAATACTCTTTTGCAGAATCAACACATTAGTTCTAGCATTTTTTCACTTTTGTCTCACACAGCAAGTTGACAAATGCACTGTGGTCGTGCCAATAAAGCCAAACCAACCATGGCATCAACAATAATACCACGTGGAAAAGCAAGGGAGAGGGTCAATGTTTCCTTGTGGTATCCAACATGGTGTCGAACATCGATATTTTCAAAAGGTATTGTATTGTAGTTAGAAATTTCAAAATCGTGACAACACTATTTCACATCCTTGTGTCATTGATAATCTAATTTCATAATATTACACTGATGAGATTAATTCTCTGGCAAAACAGGGATCAACTTTTGAAACTTCAAGTACATTTAGCTACTCAAAATATTGAATCCAAGTCCATACTTCTAGTGGAGTATTTTACAGTGTGGTGCAACTACTTAAAAAGTGCACAATGTAGTTTTGGGAAATAAATTTAATCAGATAAGAAAACTCTTAATTCATTGATTTTCACAACTCAAGAAACTGAATAAACACAATGTCTTCACAGGGAACCACAATTTCATACTGTTTTACTTTGTTTATATTTGCAGGACCTTTCTAAGAAGCTGACATCTTCTAGGGATCTTATTCCCATCTGAAGAAAGCTCATTTATTCAGTTATGGAAATACTGTATATCAAATAATTATTTGTGAGTTTGTATAACCCTATTAATATTGTAAATGTTATCTTTTGCATTAAATGTATTTTCCAAAACACACTGCACCTTTAAGTAAACAATCGAAGCACTTCATCCTACACAGGTAACTAGCTGAAGAATAATCTTTAAAATGATCAATAATAAAAAATGAACGTTAGCTGCAGCCCTACTTGGCTAGTTTTGTCATTTAACAAAAATATTTCTGGAGCTTCACAGCAAAACAGCGCCACAGCATTCTCCTAAACAACTAAAGTAGACGGGGACATGTCACTCCAAATGGCTTCAATACAGCTCATCCACAGTAATCAAAGCCTCCCAAAGCCTCGAGATCCCATAAATGCTGTTTTGTTGTTTTGAATGACTGAATATTCATTTTGATGTGAATTGTTCCTTTAAGGGCCGCAAGATATAACAGTTAGGGACATGTATATCACAAGAGGGTTGAAGTGAGTGTCTAAATTACACAGATGATCTAGAAAACATCCAGTTTCTATGGAAGAACTATTCAAGTCACATAGTTCAGTAAAAAATAGCTATACCATAATATAACCACATTTTACCCCATCACTAGTAAAAACATAAAGTATAATAATAGTGAAAAATACAAGTATAAAGAGCAACCTGCACTTAAAATGTCACTCATTATGCAGAGTCGCCACTGTAAATGCTATATGAACATATCGTTGTATTATTATTATTGATGGGTTAACATTGTAATGTAGTTGGTCGAGGAGGAGCCGTTTTAAATAGGCCTACTTTCAGGGCCGTAGCCAGGATTTTAGAAACACTGAGGTCCTGCCCTATACATTTAGATTTATACATACCTATCATACTGGTACAAAAAGGACAGATAGAATATATAGAATAAAATTTTATATTACTTTAAAATGTGCAAAATAAGAGCATTCACATTTAATAATAACATTTAGTAATAAATGTTAAATTCATAGTTCAGCAATGTTACAGTTAAGAAACAATAACATAGCTCATTAAAACATTTATTCAGTAGTAGTAATTGTAAAGGTTAAAAACGTCAGTTGCAACTCATCCAAATGATGTTTATAAATGAACAACATAGTATTTATTATTATGAACATCAATTGCAACTTACCACTAAACAATTCCTAGTAAGTGGTTTACAAAGCGTTTCATGGCTGTAAATGGTGAAATGACTGTTAAATAAAATTTCATTAACTATAAATGTGCAGTTTTGTAATGACATATAATTGTTTATCTTAATTTTATGATAGATATTATAAAGTCTCATCAGATATATTTATATGTATTAACGTATCAAAGACCCAGAAAACAATACAGAACATGACCTCAATGGTAGCTCCGGCCCTGCTTGCTTCATAAACTGTTGAGCAATTTCACGCTTGAAATGTACATGAGTAGAAGTATGAAGCAGCATACAAGTACAACACATAACACATAACCCACCCACACACACACACACACACACAGCAATGAGGACTTACTGTATCTCACAGATGCTGATCTGAATCTATCACTTTAAACATCTGCTGCATCAGCCTCATCCAGACACTCTTAAATCCTGGTTCCTGATATTAAAAAAAAAACTACACTTCTAAAACCATCACGTGTCGTTAAACTTTCCCTTTCTTTTCTTCATGAGACCAACTAGTCTGTCCTGTTCAGTTGGTCCTGCTCTCTCTGACACGAACCACAGGACTGACAGCAGCCGTAGTAAAAACGTAAAAACACAGAGCTACTACAAACACCAGCAGCACTTTCACCTCCAGCAGTGTAACAAGCAGGGTTAGCAGCAGTGCCGTTAGCGGTTCAGTAACTCACCGTCATGTTCCTCCACAGTGTGTGTGTCTCTGCTGCCAAACTGTCAAACTTGTACAAACTTTTCTGAAAAAAACACTCCGACATTCCTGCTTCCGCTTCCTGAAACCAGCAGCATGGAGGCAGAGGGGAGGAGTGGGCGTGTCCTCAGCAGGCTGCAGCGGAGAAACAGCGACACCTGCCGGCCTGCTTCAGGACATGCAGCTCGGTCAGTGATGCGTTCAGAGAACAGAAACACAGTGGTTAGAGTATTCATGTCTTTTACTCAGTATTTTAAAAAGTACCTAGTGTATTGATAATAAAATCAAAGGTATCCTGCCAAAATATTACCTTGATAAAGGTGAAAGTCAAAGAATAGCAGATCTACTTGAGTAAAAGTGTCTGATACTATCGCAGCCTATCAAAAGTAATTTTCTGGTAACGCGTGTACTTATGTATCAAAAGTCAAAGTCAAAGTCAAAGTAAATAATGCCTATAATTTGGCTGACCTGATATTCAGCATTTTTCTCATTAATGGATATCAAGTGTGGATTTAAAAAAAAAAAAAATCAAATTGAGAATAAGGCTTCGGCTCTGATGCAGAATGCAATTGGCAATCAAATTGAAGCAGAGAAGTAAATAAGTATCATTTTTCCATTTCTCCAAAATGTAGTGGAGTGGGTGTATAAAGTGGCAGAACATTTAAATATTCTAATGAAGTAGTCGACAAATACCTTCAAATTGTATTTGCTTAGCAGTACTTCAGTAAATGGACTTTGTTACAATTCCTCACTGCTTTAACTTAAGTCAAAAATATCATAGTCCATAGTCAAAGACCTGAAATCAAAATTGTTACTTAAAAGAAAGTACGACCAAGCATAATACTCTTAAAGTAGTTGAAATAAAAGTACTCATTATGTATACTTTCAGTGTGTTAATAATCCATGATTTTATTGGATATTATTACTCAATCATTGTCAATGTGTGATCAATTTTAAGTACTTTACTGCATACACTACTGTTTAAAGCACTTATATAGAACTTTTCAAAATACTCAAAGACGCTTCACAAAGAAACCAAGCGAAGTATTTTAAAGTAATCTTTAATGTTACGAAAACTGTTACATAAATTTAGTGGAATACTAAATAGTACAATATTTCTCAATGAAATGCATATTATTATTATATATAGACATATAGATGAAGATAAATTGTGTCCAGCATTCTATGTTAACCAATATATTGTTTAATGTAATAGGAAAGCTTGTATCCCAGCCTATTTATTTGTTATATGTTATG
Organism: Spondyliosoma cantharus; assembly: GCA_900302685.1. Classification (NCBI taxonomy): domain Eukaryota; kingdom Metazoa; phylum Chordata; class Actinopteri; order Spariformes; family Sparidae; genus Spondyliosoma; species Spondyliosoma cantharus. Next base: position 15,999 of record OMLP01002057.1, read on the forward strand.
TTGACAATGTAAGTGTTGGAAAATAACTAAGGAAAGTAATGTTCATGTATTCAAGTATTGTATCAGTACTGTATCAGTACTATTTTGAGTTGCTTGTACTTTACTTGAGTGTTTCCATTGTATGCTACTTACTTTACCCCACTCATGGGAAATGTTGGACTTTTTACTCCATTACATTTATCTGACTGCTTAATTTAATGGTTTAGCAACTCCTAGCTCCAAACCTTTTTGACTTTTGACCCTTCACTGAAAACCAGTGTTGGGGCTCCTGGTCAGTGTCTGTATTCACAAAGTAGACAAACTGCAAGATGGATGGATCTTTTTCTTCTTTCCATTGTCAGATTTATCTTGGAACCCTTCTGAGGGGCCCAAACCCCAGGCTGGAAACTACTGTACTAAATTATCCTACTGTATATAAAGTAGCTCCACCTTGACCTGCTTTATTAAAGATGCTGCTTACATATTACATTACAAATCAGTATTAACCATCTAATAATGCCATATAAAATAAGAATTTCACAAAAGGCATTTTATTTTGTATCAAATGTGTTTACTTTTCCTACTTCTAACGGAGATTTTGTCGACTTATAAGGTAAAATGTTGGACAATTTTTTGGAACATTTATTACAAGTGTTATACGTACCAGCCCTGACCTCACACACATGCACTGGTTGAGTGACTAATACTGTATGTATGTATGTATGTATGCATGTATGTATGTATGTAAACAGGTCCTTCCTTCCTGCTGCTGTCAGACTTTACAGCCAGCACTCCTCCCAGTAGAAGTCGCTGTGCACTGTGCAATACAAACTCAACACAACTCATTACTCATTTTTGGTTTGCACTATCTGGTCAATTCTTTTTAATACCCATATTTATTATTTGTAAATAACAATACACTGCCACACTGTTTATTATTACATGTTTTATTTTGTACAATATTATGTTTATATGTATATGCGAGTCTATTCAATTTCTTACCTTTTTATTATATTGTTTATTTTGTACTATTATTTGCTTTTTGTAATATTACTGTCCCTTGGCTGCTGTGGCAAAGAAAATTCCCCTTTTGCAGGACAATAAAGGAATTCTGATTGTGATTTTGATTCTGTATGTAACAGGTTTGTAAAAAGACAAAAACCAAACCAACACCACCTAAAATTACCTACATACACAACAAAAATTAAATAATATCACCCAGTAAAACATGTAACACTGTAAAAGGGAAAGAAAGAAAGAAAGAAAGAAAGAAAGAACGTATCTAAATGTAACCACTAGATGGAAACCAAACACCATTAAACTGATGATCCTCTTTATTGCAGAGAACTGCTGCTGTTGGATCTGGTGTTAATCTGATGAATTACAGATGATTGAACAGCTGCCAAGACATTGATCATCATGTTTAAGGGTCCAAGTGATCTAAATGTAAACCAAACTGTAGCTCCATTCACCACAGAAATCCAAACAGACGGACTGGAGAGGCTGCTGTCACTCCCAAACTTTTTTTTTTATGTGAATAATGTATTTTCCGATGCTGTCAACATTTTTGCTCAAATGTAAAGCAGGAAAACAATCACTGTATTAAAATAGATTTTCTCTCTTTCTTTCTATTTCAGGTAAAGTTGATCAAATGAAACATTATTGATTGTCCATCAACTCACTTTTAAACCACACAATGATTTCGTTTGGCAGTGGTGTTTTTGCATCATTACTTATATTTAATGTCAGAACGATACTCGCCTCTTAACTTATTACACTAACATTGTTCATCAAACTGCTTCTGAATCCAATCATCTTCATCTCAGCATAATGTATAGGCCAAATTAGCTTTGCAGATTTTGTATTCGTCTGTTCTTTTCGCATTGGCACCATATGTATTATTTTCAAAGGCATTTTACCTGCACATTTCATATTACTCACACAGATCAGTTAATGTTACTGGCGATTGTAATAATTTGCCTGCACATATTTATTCACTCGTCTTCATGTATTTAATTTTATAGTCTTGATAGTGATACTTCATCGTTTGTTCATTTTTCTCATGACAGTGACAAGTGCATTACAGTGTGGTTGTACGCACAGACCAGCCAAAAGTTAAGATTGGTATATAAACAGATAATGAAACACAGGAAAGGTCAGATCACCCAGTTCATACATAGAACGGAGCAATGGGCACACACACACACACGCACGCACGCACGCACACACACACACACACACACACACACACACACACACACACTCACAGCCCGCAGTATAGAATAACAGTTCTTATTCAACAGCCAGTTGCGGTGCTGTTTATTCATTTTGCTTTCAATGACAAAAGAAGATTTCTCTCCGGTGATCTATTTTTACTTGCTGTTAATCCAAAATTCTTCTTTTCCAAACGTATGTTTGCCTCTTGTTTGTGGTAAAATCACAATTTCTCAATTTCTGGATATCTTGACCGATGGAAATTGTAAATATGGGTCATTCTGAGCCACTTTCAACTTTGGTTGGACTGAAAATGTTTTGATGTGCGAACCATCAAATCAAACCACCAGAAAAAAGTGCCATAGGATAGAAGTTTATTAGCTTCACAAGACATGAACAGCACAGCCTCGGGCTGCCTGCCTCGATATTAGTTTTATGTTCATGAAACCTGAACTGAGCGTCAGAGAGACAGAAACATTGATTGTGTGTTAACCATTAGCTGCCAGAGGATCCAGGCTGATGGACACACATGGCCCCTCCAAAGTTGCTTGGTAACCTACTAGCAACCGGTTTATTGTCACCATAGCAACCTCGTCACCAGAGAACGTCCTGGTCCAAAGTCCACTGCTTCCTTCCTATTGGTCAGAGCTGAGGCAGTCAGTCTAATTCAGAGGATGTGGACTGCTGAGATAAGTCACATCCACTGATTTCCTCCGACTCCCCCTCCTATCTCCTTTTTACACACACACACACACACACACACACACACACACACACACACACACACACACTCATTATGCAGCAAATTTGTGTTTGGTTTACATCATCGAAACTG
>OMLP01002062.1:4757-15680 GCA_900302685.1 Spondyliosoma cantharus
TTTTTTTTTTTTTTTTTTTTTAGTTCAGTTGTTGAGTATATTTGCTGTGAAGCTCCGAGAATGTATTGTGAACTACAGAACTTCACCCGACTTTCCATCGGCCTGTGAGTGAGTAGATAACGACTGAATTTTCATTTTTGGATGAATTTCTCCTTTAAGTTTCAAGACACCTGACATGGACAAACAAAAGTTACTGACTCGTTCTATGTGGAGCCACAGTGGGCGGCATGACTAAGTAGCCTGCATCAAACACTAACCTGCTTTCTTCATCATCAACATCATCCTCACCATCATGGTGGCTGTCATGGCTGTTTATGCATCAGCTTTCACTCTGCGGACCAATCTGAGCCAAGATGGCTGCTCACCATCATCATGGTAACCTTGTTAAAGATGACATGGTACATGGTGCATGTATGTCTCATCAGCGATGTATAGCTCACTTCAGCATACTTACATGAATGCAAAATGTATTCATTGCCATACACTACAGCCGAGGAAACCCATCATTGTTTCTCTGAAAGTCTGTAATCGTGACTTGTAATGGGTTCATTAGACCCAGTGTGTGTCCTGTTTGTGTGTGTGTGTGTGTGTGTGTGTGTGTGTGTGTGTGTGTGTGTGTGCGCGCGTTTGTGTTGCAGATGGCGATCACAGAGGGTACCATGTTGCAAATAGAGGCTCTGTCTGAAAGCATCAACAACCTCACAGTAAGCACCAACACACACAAGCTGCTGGTAATGACTTGTGCAGCTGATTCACTCACCGAGTAACTGCTCCTCATCGGCTGTAACAGAAGTTCGAGTCGCTCAGATGGAAAGCTCTGTCTGAGGGAGAAACAGTATCAAAAACGCCAGAATCTGTGTGATCAGGATAAAGGAATAAGATGACACTTGGAGAGTGAAACCTGCTCAGTTACACAAGAGTTACACTTTTTTCTCCAAGGTCTTGAAGCTCACTCAACTGGTTCACTGGGGAAGTTGCTTAGGCTATGATTAAGAAGTGGCTTTACATGTTTGTCATCCAAAGCCCTAGGGTTCAATTACTGAGTTGACTTCAGCAAACAGAACAGAAGCGAAAAGACCAAGACTGGCATCTGCCTGATAACAGCAAATAACGAAGTACCAGCGAGCAGCAGTAATTGCTATTTAAAAGTCAAGTCTCTGTGTCCTTAAGTCTCATTTGGTCACGATATCCTCACATAGACTGAAACTAAATGTCTCATCCCAGCTCAGTGGCATACACCAGCTACCAAGCTTTCTAACCCAGTAACACTCCCATAATGCTTTGCTTCCAGTACCTACTCAGCCAAGACGAGCTACGGAGGGAGCTGAGGCGGTCTCAGACGGCGCTAGTTTGAAGGACAATGACCCAACGCTCACTAATGCTGCCAATCAACCACAGACACCTGTAGAAACCGTGTGACACCTGTACTGTACCTCAAGGCCCGGCCAGCTACAGCTACTTCTGCTAGCTGCTGATACCTCATGTAACACCTGCAGTCACACTGCAGATAACAGGGGACACCAGTGGACAGCCTGGAACAGTCATCAAGGGTTGCTTACAAAAATCTATTTTTAGTTTCTACAATAATGACCTGAACTGGCTTGTTTTTTTATTACTGCTTTTCTTTTATCCCTATGCAATGTACCTTCTAATGATCATACTGACCACTGTATACTGTGCTGGTATATCAAAGGGGAGAGCAGGGCCATATAGCCATCCCTTGTTTCCTGGCATGAAATTAAGAAAGCCAGTTATTTTGTTAGAACTGATCTTTGGGGAATCTGTAAATAATGTTTCGAAATCTATCAACTGCCATTCCAACCCAACCAATACATCAAAGATGGCTGATTTTGATAGTTAGTATTAGCTTATCACAGTCATATTGTATTGGCGCATAACGTCTGATAAGTTGAAAGAAAGTGCAGTTCAGAAGTAAAAACAATGTTGCCCTGACAGAGTTTGTCCACGGGAGCTCTGACAAGTTTTAAAATGTCCCTTTTCATACATATCTTGGTCACAATTCTAAATAAATAAATCTGCAATCATCAAAATTTGTAAAGGGTTAGTTTTTGAAAGAGTATGAAATGAATGCATGTACTGTGAAAGGGGTTTCCCGTAGTGGTAAACCCACTGAGAATTATTACTGACTCTGCAGGTCTCCTTTTTAGCATTTTTAGTGGCTTGTTCCAGGCCATTGGACTTGCAATCATCAGGTGAACAGAAACATGACTCCAAATGATTGCTTTTTATTAATTATCTACTCACCCCCATGCCGATGGCAAAGTTTTGCAGAACGCAAAACATTTCCGGAGCTTCTCCTAAACAGCTGAAGTAGGTAGGGACATTAAAAATGTTAAAACAATTGAAAAAACATTAAATGGCTCCCTACAGCTTGCCTGGCTCTGGAAGCCCGGAGATCCCAGGTTGATCTGAGACTTTTTTTACACCCTCAAAGCATGGTCTAGCATGTGCAGCCACTTCAGATGGGTTGTGCACTAGCGCTTTTATTTTAGCAACCACAGTGAAGATTACAATGTAAAAAAGGGTGTAAATAACGTTGTGTTTTTTTTGTTTTGTTTTTTCAAATCAACTTGGGAGACTTGGATTGAATGAAGCAATTCTCTGGGGGGGTTTTTTCAGTTGTTTTTGAACATTTTAAAACCAGTCCCCATCTACTTCAGTTGTTTAGGAGAATGCTGCAACACTGTTTTGCTGTGGAGCTCCAGAAATTTACTATGAATATTCACCGACTTTCCATGGTTTAACACAGACCAACATTCAACTTTTAATCTTGGTCGGTGTCTGATGGCCCTTAATGTGTATATCAGCACTTGTTCAGTTTTATAGGGTGACATTACGTCAGTATTGTGTTCATCTGCCTCCGAGTGGCCAAAGAAAATCTCTATAAGGAGTTCTTGTCAAAGATACATTTATTTTTATATTACTTGTTTATTTTAAATGTGAATATTGGCTGATGTAATATTACCATATTTTAAGAATTCTCAAGTCAGCTACAATAGGCCACAATATGTGTGCTGGTTGAGCTCTCATTTCCAAGGATATTCAACAGTGTTAACTTGATGGATTATTTTGCCTTGCATAAGCACAAATTATGTTTCATTTGACCCTGTTCTCCCCTATTGAACTGTATTTTGCTCTTAGACAATGCTGTTTTTGTTGAGCTCAACTGACCCTGTCTTTATTAAAATATGAAAAATAAAAACTTGTTTTTAAAGTAAATGTATGATTGAACAAATGACAACAGAATGGTAAGGTAGGGCAGTAGATAGCAGTAGCACTTGACAAACTGAATGTGGATTGGTTAACAGCTAATGTTAAGGCATTAGGTAAGTAACCTTAGGCTAACATCTTGCACGCACATACAGTGTAAATGCTTAATCATACTTTCATACAGTAGGTCTATATGTGCTTACCTGCATTGACACTAAGGAATAGTAAACCATAAACCACTGGAAGACCCTACAGTTGGACTAGCTTACAAAAACCTATTGGTCAAAACGTAAGTTTCGCAAGAACAATAAATGTCCACTGCGGCCACCATCCATCCCCACCACTTTTTAATCTAAAGTTAAGCTCCCCTATTATCCTCCAATGGAACATTACAATAGAGAGCTGCACTAAAAGTTGATCCAACACACACCTCACACAACACACAACTCCTCCTGAGAAGACAGTTAAGCATTTTGTTTACCCATCAAACCCCCCGAGGCTTACCCCGGTCCTCAAGCTGCTGCTTCACACACTGGTAAGATGAGTCTTCTGTTGACTTAACTCAAATTTGACAAGCTACAAACACCACACCCATGCTAACACTGTCCCCAGGAACTCCCCCTTCCAAACCTGGGATAGAAAATTCTCTTTATTCTGAAAGTTCTGTACACGTCAGGATACCGAAGACTGAGCTTCGCATACACACACATATACACACACTGTGTATCTCAGCAGGGAAAGGGACAGGAGCGGACTGCAGGTAGTGGAATTGGAACTACAGAATCTTCCAGACCCATCCTGGTGAGTATCTTGAATCAATTTTAAAACAGCTCGATTTTAATAGACATCACACCATGTTATTCTTACTGTATTAGTGCATTGAGGAACATGGAGGAATGATTAGAAGAAGAAGACCTGAGCAGCACTGGTTCCATATCATGGGTGACTTTTGTACCTCTAGAATAAAATTATCAAAATACTTGGGTCAACTTTCACCAACCAGATGTCCAATCTAGATTATAGTCTATAATCTAATGGTAAACATTTTCTCTATCCAGTGTATCAGGGAAACCACCCTCTGATCTCCCACCCTCCACCATCAGTCCAACATGGGCCAGACCATCAGCAAACCCACTTCTAACCCCTTCTGGAACTCCAACTTCTTTGCCTCTTTCAAGCGTGGCTCCACCATCCCTCCCTCCTTTGAACTAAACACATCACTTCGACCAAGCATCTTCTCAACACTGAGGAGGCCCACCATCGCCAAACCCAACGATTTCATACCGCTATTCAATGACTGCATCTCTGCCGCTTCGTGCAGAACTCAAGAGTACCTCCTATTCAAAGACCCAGAGGACAAGTTTCACGCGAGCCCTGAGGTGCTCACTGAGGTAGGTAACTAAAACGCTGATGACAGCGCCATCAGGAACTTCACAAAATTGCTTTTAAGTGGTCTTTAAAAGATTTTGTCCTCCAACAGGTCTTCCTGATGACCTACATCTCTCAAAGCGTAAATCTCAACATGACAGATGCATTCAACTGCACGGCCATGACGCCTGAGCAGCGCATCCTCCTCGGGGCTGACTGGGTTTGGGCCGTGCTGGAGAAGCCCACCAAGAACCCTCAAATCCAGATTGCTGTGCAGGTCCTACATCTGCCCGAAAGGGAGAACGCTGATGAGAACGGCATCCCCCCAGAGGCCTGCAGCGAGTCTGTCCAGATCGCCCAGATGGAGTCCAGCGACAGGAACATGTATGAGAGGATCGTGGACTTCTGCACCTCTATCGGCAAGGACTGCTATGCCCTCTTTTTGTTCATGGGGAAGAAAAACGACAAGGGGAATATCTACGGCGTACTCAGCAACAACTTTGAGGCGGCCATCGGCAAGTGCAACAAGATTGACAGAGATCTTATCGAGAACTTCTTCAAAGGGTCGAGGTATCTCCATACACCTACAGGAATGATGCAGGCCATTCTCACCAAGAAAGACGGGGAACCTCTCACTCTTATGATTAAATTCAGCTGAACCAAAGAAAAATACTTATGGCTCATAACATGATATAATGGTTCAGTAAAAAACTTTACGTGACAACGTGCGGGCTATAGAGTGCTGCAGGAATGAGTCCTTAGTCCCGGAAATAAATTAGCATTTTTGCACTTTTGCATAAATTATGAAAAAGGTATTCATTGTTGAAGATTATCTTGTTGAACAAAACATCCAAGTATCATGAACTTGTGTTAGCCACCGAGTTTATTTTCTGCAATAATCCAAAATGCAGAATAAAAAGTTTTTTGGTCAAGGGAACTTAACGCGACGCTAACTTCCAAGTTAGCCTAAAATACGTCATCCCTGTAGCACTCTATTGATGTGTTTCTTGAGAAACAACCTTTTAACCTTCCAAGATGAAAGTATTCTGCCTTTAAAGAGAAAATGGTCTAGTCTTTCTCCTTTCAATTCTGATTTTCAACCTATCCTAGTAGATGGCGCAATTTACAAGAATGTCAGTTCACTTGCAGAGTTTTCTGCTGTTTACTTTCTGCTTGGTCCGGTTCTCTGACACCTTAACCTAGGAACTCAGTAAATAATATGAATAACGTAAATTAAAACAAGAACATACTGCACTTACAGTATATGTGTCTTTAAAGAGCTGCAAGTTTTTATCATACTATTTCAGACTCATGTGAAACTAATTACATTATGAAGGATGCATTTCATTTACATGTTTCACTCCAAGGCTTCTACTTTTGGCCTTGTTTTGAACCAGGACCCTGAAACTGAACCAGCTCAATGGAATTCTGCCATCATTCTTTATGTTACATATACTGTTCGTGTGCGTTTCCTATAGTGTGATGTCAAAATGTCACAATGTCGTGAAAAAGGCCTATTCTCACAGGTGTAACTAATAACTAACTAACTATTAATGATGGTTCCATCCCATATGGTAAATGGACTGTCTATATAGTGTTTTTTCTAATCTTAGCGACCACTCAAAGCTCTTTACAACACAAGTCAGTTCACCCATTCACACATGCATTAGTACAGTGGCAGCAGAGGCAACCATGCAAGTTGCCCCTGCTCATCAGGAGCGGTAACCACTCTTACACACCCACACACAGATGGAAGAGCCACCAGGGCCGGTATTTTGCCCAATGAGCCACAGCCAGAGCCATCACCATCCCATCATATATGGTATGCTTTCCTCCCAGGGTCCCGCTCTTTTGAGTGCTGTTTCACCTGTGTGACACAGTGCTAAAACTAAAGATATATAGTTACACCTGTGCTTTACTGCTCTGACACGTCCAACTTATAACTAATATTATTATACCTGTTTTAAATCTACAGCGTCTCTTTATAGAGGAATATCGTCAAACCCCTGTAAACTAAAATGAGCAGTTGTTACTAAGTTAAATGTGTGAGTTTTATTTATTTATTTTTTTGCATTAACTATTTTATGGTTTGGATTAAGGCAAAAACTGGTCCATACTGTTCTTGGGGAGAATTTTCTTGTTCTCTTAAAATTCGCATTATAAATTGCAATCTAACCCCTCGCGTCTATGGAAAGATTTTTCTCAAATAATAAAGATATTTATAGCAAGTGAGGGTTAGAAACACCTTTTTATCAAACATTATTGCAACATGACTTTTTTCATTCTTCAACAAATGATTGTATGAATTTGAAGATAATGTAAATCACTTATCACATAATATATTTCATTTAAATATAAACACAAATTTCTCCACGTGTCTGACTCAATTGTTTTGAAACTCATTGTTGCTACCCATTGTTGTTTTTCTTTTTATAAAGGATTTGCTACCAAGCTATTTTCTCTACTTGTGTGCAACAATGTCAAAGAGCTTTCCAAGAGAAACTAAGGATCCCACTACAGCTACACCAACTACTAAAAAGGACAGTTAAACCAAAAGATCCTCAAGGGATCGCTATGTCAGTCCGTTGGTCGGTCTACAACTTTGGTCCGGGCTAAAATATCTCATTGCCAAAAGTCATCCTACTGACTTTTCTCTGCAGGTTGCCCCATGGAGCTGATTGGCTGCTGCCTTGGAGCCAGAAGTTTAAGGGCCGGCTCCTCCCAGTTCCTGGAGGCTCTCCTCTGCTGTCCCAGACTGCCAGCACGCGTGATTGTGTACAAACTATGTTTGTGAAAAAAAACATTTAAAAACGCTTTGCTGCTGGTGGTGCTTGGAGGATGGGGAGAGGGGAGTCTCATTTTCATGTTGCGCCACGGTTTCCCCTAGGCCCTGGTTGTAACAACAGTAGATACAATAATAAAATGGAAGTCACTTGTGATAGAAGGAGGTTGCCATACATGCTTATGAGTGTCAAAGAAGGTCAAACTCATGCATTTCAGTATAAGGATGATATTTGGAGATTTTGAAGATTTATTTAAGAAGTATATTTATTTTAAGACAATACTGTAAAAATGTCAATACAAAGGCACAGTTACAAAACAGCAATCATATCCTCAGTTTCTTGGATTACAAAGGCACAAAAAAACAACACAACACAGTACTTAACATTAAGAGTGGCATTATCATTTTGAGGGCTATGTCCTGCAGCCTCGTCTTGATATAACTGAGGACAGAGATTTTAGCCTAAATCATTCCTCAACTGTCCAAAATAAAAACAATCAGAATTGTAAGGCTAAACTGTGAAATTCACATTTTCTTGTGAGCATCAGTAACATTCAATTATCTTCACTCTTAAATGTCAGGAATGTTTCAGAGAAAAAAATAACAAAAACTACAGAAGGATTCCATCATAGCTCATCCTTTACGTTGGTTTCTTCTTCGTGGTGTTTGCGCTCACATGTACACACAGCAGTGTGGTCGTCTGGCTGAGGCACGAGCTCCATGTCTGCGTGGTGTGTCGGCTGTCCTATCTGCCGCTCAGAGTACATGTGTAGCACGCTGTAGTAATAACAGTACAGTCTGCTGGGCTGCAGCAGCTCTCTGGCCGCAGTCTGACCCGCTCTGGCAATCTCTTGTGCTTCAGCATCATTCTCTTTGGCCCATTTGATTTTCTCCAAAAGGTCTGACAGGTTTCTCTTAACAGGAATGTAGTGAGAGCCTGGTTTAAGTTGGCTGTAGAAATATTCATAATACTGGGAGTCTTGCTTCAGAACCAGACTGTTCCCGAGCATCAGGTAAGGAAAGCGATACGCTGCGACTGTTCCATCCACGTTCACCTGGTACTTGAACTAGAAGAGGGGAAATAATATTTTCAACATTAATCACATCAAAACAAAGGAAAGTCAAAATATACAGTGGCAAAAGATTAAAGACAATTATTTTTAAATAATTTGAAATAATAATTTATTCATTCATTTTTCCTCACCTTAAAGAACTCAAAGAGTCCAACAAGTGGTACTTTTCCTATGTGTTTCTCCCTGTCTCTGAAGAAGAACCATCCTGTGATGCCTGCGTCCAGCAGCTCAGGGTTATTCTTGGACAGAGAGACCAGTTGAAGACGTTCCTCTCGACTGTCCCGGCCACGGAAGAACGCACGATCTGTCTTGTTCATCCAAGGAGGCCCTGGAAGAAAGAAGAAATGTTTGCTTTAAATGTCTTACAGGACCTGTTCTGCATTTTAAATCCATTATTTGCTAAAGCTGTAGTTTCTTTAACATTAACTTTTATCCAGCATTAAGTCATGTCATTTAATGGAGTTACTGTGGCAGTTTAGTTTTGCAGAAGTACATTTTGATTCATGGGATTTAAAACTACTTTCAACTATTTGACTCGGTGAAATTAAAACCAAATTGCAGATTACTAAAAACCTCTGAAATAGGTAACTGTATCATCGACATTATTGGGCTGCTGCATTTGAACTGTTCCCGACATGATTTTCAGATAGCATCAAAAACAATAGGGCCATTACTTAACCACATGGTGCCCCCTAGTGGACACTTAAATGTGATTAAAATCCCATTTGGGAGTGATGCAGATCCACTCAATCTCCTTTCTTCATATATTTTGGCTCTGTCCAAAATGATTTAGCTTTTTCGTCTCAGTCAGTCAGATTCTTTTGGACAACCTACACAACCAAATTCTGTGAATGCAATACTTGCAACTCACACAAATAAATCACATAACCTGAGCTAAATTGACAGATCGTTTGTACCACTACTTGCACATTGCCAGCACTCCCCTTAGGGCACACTCACAAATATGCAAAATCAACAGTAGTAAATTCATCTCCCACTTCTCTTCCATTCTATGTGAGCAAACTGGCAAATAAAACATTTGCACCCGGTGATGAAGCAAATTCCCATCTTGGCTTACATGGAGTTTAACACTGGTGATTGAGCTGATCTGTATTATAACCTTATCACTTTAAAACTTCTTCTTAAACACTTCTGCAACAACTAGATTAAAAGGACCAAAGACATGTGTGATGGTGGCAAATATGAGTAACAATACGGAAAAACAAAAACACAAACAGCACTATTTCTAAAATCACTGTTTTCTTCCCAGATTTGTTCGCGGCATGCATAGAAAAAAGAACAGATGCATAAACGAGAGCTGAAGGCCGCATGACTGCCACAGAGCTCCACACCATGGCGTGCTTTGTCTGTACAGCCCAATTGATTAACAATGCCACCGAAAGGAAGGAGGCAGCACTTTTGGGTGCTTTGTCGCTCTTGCACCTCCAACATGTCCCTGTTGTGATATAGAGAGGAGGGAAAGAGCACCAGCAGCTTGTAAGAAGTGCCGACACTATTTCCAATATCAGTAAAGTAAAGAGTAACTTGTAAAAATGCCAGTGGTGTGTACCAGTGAGCACTAGCCAACTTAAAGCACTGCACATAGGTTAATGTGATTGAACTGGACAAGCCAACAATTACCTCGTCAATAGTAGTTAAGGGAAAGGATGCAGCATTTTAATTAGAGAAGCTCAGCTATATCCTTGGAGTCTTCAAGAAAACACAGCAGACCTTTTAGAATTTAGAACTAAAACCCAGCCTCTTAACTGTCTCCTTCAAAATAGACGCCGTAGTGATCTTTTTAGCAATGATATGTTACTACATCACAATGTAACACAAATGTTGAACTTTGGAGCTACTGTGTCTTCCTTTCTTTTTAGATGTTGTAACCTGACACCAGTTTAAAAAACAAAATTAAAAGGGGAGTCAACCTGGACACACAGATCCTGATTCAGTCCCTGGGTCTCCCTACTTCCTGTTACCATTTAGGTAGTAATGGAATCAGTTCACATCACTGCATGTCTGCAGCCTCGTTTCTTTTAGCTATTGTGGTCCAAATTATTACCATCTTTCAATAATTCATTACAAAGTGCTGCACCATGCTGCCCTTAGGGAAGAGCCTCATTATAATTTACCACCTTCATAACTGCAGTTACAGTACAGCTTTTCTATGAATTTCTGACTGATGGTATAATTTTTATTATATTTGAGCCATTTACATTTAAGATGCATGGATCATTTAATGTCCATACAAATGTTTAAAAATGAAATGATTCCAAAATTCAGTACCTGAGCTTCACTTCTTGACTAGAGCAGGCTCAGGAATGTCTGTGTGTGTGTGTGTGTGTGTGTGTGTGTGTGTGTGTGTGTGTGTGTGTGTGTGCAGGGACCTAGACAGACACTGATCAATACAAGGATACAGGAGCACTACAAGAACCCCCCAATGTAACCCCACCCGCCTAAGTAAAT
>OMLP01002063.1:16987-33731 GCA_900302685.1 Spondyliosoma cantharus
CACACACACAGACACACACGCACGCACACAAACAAACAAACAAAACCACACAAACAGTGTAGGGGAACTGTGGAAAATAAATAAATAAGCAAAGATACTGTGTGAGAGCTGGTGACAGGAAGCCGGTCTCACAGGGCGGTGCGCTCCACTGCAGCTAATTAACCCCAGGAAATAATTGCAACAATATGCAAATGCTGTTTAGATAATTCACTACACTGCCATGCCAGGTAGTCAGTCACTCTGTCTCCTGCCTTTGAGGGTGGAAGCAAATAACATTTGCGTGTTGTGTGAGGTGGGGGTGATGGACTCATCCGACATCTTGAAGACATCAACCATGCAATGTTTCTTAAGATTATTATTTATAGTATAGATATCCTTCTGACTTACTAAAAGTACAATTTTGTCAGTCGCCACTCTTTGCCACGCTTTGTCCGCAGTCAGTTGATATCAGCAATTTTGGATGTATTGACAAAGTAAATGTCAGACAGTCAGGCATTGTCACTAAAAGTAGGTGGAGAGGTGGACACAACAGGAGACTGAGGAGTGTAAAGAGAGCGAAACAGGTGGGTTCAGTGGAGAAGAAAAATGAGGTGGAGGAGAGAGAAGGAGTGATGGAGGGAGGGAGGCAGGCTAATGAAATAGGCTTCACAGATGAAGGGCGACATGGCCGAGGAGAGAGGAGGGAGACTTCAAAAGACTTTAATGTCACAGCCTTTCACACAGACAACTCTGCTTCAGCCACTCCGCACACGAAAGGGATAACACATGCACACATATGCACACGAGCACATGCACTGAGGCTCTGATGGCAGAAGGGCAGGGCAGAGTGGAGCGGAGTTGCCTTGCTCTTGCATCACACTCTGTGAATGGAGGTGGGTGCTGACACTACAACCCCCTCATGCTAATCTAGCAGTAAACACAAACACACTGACAGGTTAATTTACCTCTAGACAAACACAGCAACCAAAACACACATCAGCACATCATCAAATAGTACAAGCACGCACACACACACACACACACACTTGCACACAAATTTGTACACACAGATGCTCGCAAGCGAAAACATCTCATCAAATCACAGGGTGCTTTTAACTTCTTTTAAAAGTAAAATGTATTTTTTTCCAACGTGTGTTCTACACAGTCTCCTCAATTACCACTTTTAGGAGAGCGGATGTTGAAGTAATTACCTTTCTGCGATAACATACTGTCTTACTTTTTAAAATGCAAACACATTTATGGAAACTAACAGTATAGTCTCTTAAGACACCTCCTCTGTCCTTTAGCTCATATCACTAATTATTTGTTTTGGAGTCACACAGAAGAGTTTGACACTCAATTAACAGATGAGCTTCCATTCTCTATAGGCCATGTGTTTGTTTATGTCGAGATATTCTTTTTGTATATGTATACATCTGTATGCTAATTAAGAGAAGTGTGTGTGTGTTTGTGCTTGTGTTTGCATCCTGCATTGTGCTATCTTAAATACAGTGATGCAGGTGTTTCTAGTCGACGAAGCTCCGAGTGTAGAGCTGCCTCTTGTGGGAATGTATTGTTGATTTCTATTGTGAACCAGACAGTTTGATAGGAAATCAAAGTCTCGAATCAATGTCACAAGTTCATTAACGGATGCCCTTTTCTCGCCTGTACTTTTACTATTGTTCTCTCCAGCCATGGATAAGCACTTACATCTCTGGTTAATTAAACACGTCTTCCGTTTGTGTGTGTGTTCCTGCACATGTGTTCATGCAGATGAGAGTAAGAACCTATGTAAGGGTGTTAATTGTGATTGTGTGCATGGATGCAAAACTGTGGCCGCGTGCGTGTGCGTGTTTTCTAAATGCATGTGTGTATCTCCTCTGTTGTTGTTTTTTTTTCCTTTGACCTTCCCCTAGTGTCTTCCCATTAAGCCTCTGCTGGTGTATAGATGGGCCATCGATTCAGCAACCAGGCACAAATTAAGATTTAAACGTTACGTCACACAGCCTATTGAGTTTTACATTTAGGGCATTTGCAATATGCAACACTTATTGATCAACTGAAGTGTGGCTCTTTACAGAAATAACCTCAGGCCACCAACACTTTTTTGTTTCTCTTTTAGTTCTCTCTTTGTCGCCGGCCCCAGGGTGCAGGTTCTGATGCTGTGACATTACATTTCGAAGAGTTTGATCACTCTATCGATGCGCCATTCTCGTTGCATCAGCGCATCTTAAATGTTTTGTAATTGCACTGAAGTTTGATTTAGTTGACAGCCTCCAAGCTCAGATTTCTTTAAGACTCCTTTGTTATGGATTTAACATTGGGGCTGCCTTTTTTGTGTTGCAGGAAAATGGTTCCTCCGAGGAACACGTGCTGTACGTGTGGGACCACTTTGTGTCCAAAGCAGCAGCCAAGAATGTCTTCATCGTGGCCCACAGCTATGGGGGGCTGTCTTTCGTTGAGCTGGTGAGTGTTTCAGTTTTCCACTTATCCTTCCTACCTCCCACCAACAAAAAGACACACAGCGCACTCCTGTCAGGACAATCACTCTGGAAAATCTGCATATTCCAACTCTCCCACACATACGTGCATACATACAGTATGAACATGCAGAGCAGTGCTTGCAGCGGTCACCTCAGGGGGACAGGCAGGAGAGTGATAGTGTGTGAAACATGGTGAAACAATTAAAGATGAATAGCATTTAGTTTCTTCCAAAAAGTGCTGCTTCTGTAAACAATCTGGTTCATCCTTGTCCTTGGGCACCATCCATCTCCTCTACACTTAAAGAACAGGAGTAGAACAGGGGGAAGGAGATGGGTAAAGAAATGCGGGGATGGCAATGCAACAACAGTGGTACTGTTAAACCAGATCTGCTGCAGAGCATGCAGATCTCCCAGCTTCAAGAGAGACTGAGGAGAGGTTGAAAGATGGTGGGAGGAAAGTGGATTCAAAGGAATTAATGGTGCACAGGGGAGGGTGAAAGTAGAAGTTTGTCCAGCTTCTTGGCTTCATAACCGCACCCTTCAGCTAAATGGGCCTACAGTGTGTCTTTTGCAGGTTATATGAAGGCTACTGAGGTTAATGCCTTATTTTGAAGTCTTTAGTTTACTCCGATGTCCTGGTGGGATTGCATCACATATCATATCATATCATATCATCACTTTCTCTTCTGTTAGCGTTTTAATGACCAGAATTACTTTATAAAAAAGCTGTCTGCATATTGCCAAGATCGCCATGGTGAGTTATCCAAACCAGGTCAGAGTCATAGTTGATGGTGAGGAAGTTTATGTTTTTACCTTGCTAGCTTGCGGCTTGCGGCCTGATTTATCATCCAGTCTAATGTCTATACTCGTGACATATAAAGCCATAAAAACTCATGTACTGTGCAGTTAATGTGCTTCAGAAGGGATAAAATCTCCCTCTGGCTTTGCTACAGAGGGTGTTTGCAGATGATATCAAGGTAAAAAAAAAAGAATGCACTTTATGTTTTATGTATTTCTTTTTTGCAGTCTATGTGATTGATTATTATTGCATAATTGTTATGATGAGTTTGCTTTATCACTGAACAACAGCAACAGCTACATGTAGTACTTTAAGGTCATATTCCTGCAGAGATGTGGTATTTTAAAGCAGACCTACAAGACTTTTTTGTTTTTGTCCTTTTCTTCAGTGTGTGATTTAGGCTTTTGTGCATGTAATAGGTCTTGAAAGATAAAAATCCCAAAGTCTTTCTAGTAACCCAAAATAAAATTATAACACCTGAAAATTAGCATAATATATCTCCTTTACAGATCACTTTTAGCTGATACAGTATGTAACCACATATTTGTGCTTTTCCCCTAATTGAATCAAAGATACAGCATTGTGTCTTCTTATTTCTCTTATTGAGCCTTATTGTGGTTCAATAAGAGAAAGAAAAGAAAAAAAGAAAAATCTAAATGTTTTTATTTTTATAAACCAAAAGTATTTGTGGCTTCTGAAATTTCAACAACCACTCGTATGTCACTAGCTTGGCTCAGTGCCAGGCTTATTGTGAACATGCTGTGCTTAGCGGTGGAAAAACTATTAATGCAAAGGGCCTGCACTGTATTAAGATCTGGTGGCTAACATACTGTGCGCGTTGTGTTTTCAAACCTCTCTATGATATGAAAGATGCCTTACATCGGCAGTCTGCTGGTTTCTTGATCTGAAGGATTTACCGCTAGACTCACCACATCCCATATTATTCAGGACATATCTCTCCTCCTTTCTTAGGAAAGGGAAGAGGGGGGAGGCGGCACAATGAGGATACGGCTAGTGGGGGATTAAAGGTGGGCACTTGTCCCACTGGTGTTTTCAGGAATATTTTATTTCTTTCTTTCTCTTTCACCTACTCTTTTTTGTTTAGTATTTTGTAATTTTAATTTGGCTGCTAAATATTCATGCAGTGTTTTGTCCGTGACAGCCTCACAATCTCCTGGGCTTTCTCGCTGTGTGACGACGACTAGCTATTCTCTCTATTTGTCTCTTTCTGTCTCCCTGTGTTTCCTTCAGTCAGCCTCTCTCTGTGTGTGTATGTGTAGAGGCCTTGACGAGGTTCTTACTGCTTTCTTTTATGTGATGTCCTTGTCATGTGAAAATCGTATTTAGAAACACTCATATACAGTACGTGCATATATAAATACATAGCATATATAGCGGATGCAGTATGGGGACGTCAACATCAAAACCGAGACTTGAAAGATCTCTGTGTTTGCTTTAAGTGACAAGGTGTTCAAACACGCCATTGGCAGGTTTCCCTCGAGGCCATTCCAACGTCTCTCTGCGTTGAAACTCCTTCACCTCTTCCAGCCTCACACAAACACATATGCACATTCGTAGTTTTTAGGTGCTTCCCTCAATTGTCCAACTGTACCTGTCAGCATCTTTGTCTACAAGTCCTACCTTGTCGGTTTTGAATAGAGGTGTTTTTTTTAGGTGGATTGTTCATAGAAAGTGTTCTTCTCCTGGCTTTTATCCAGATACACTCAAACTTCTTCCCACTCGCAGACGTGCACCTTACAGGAGCACCACATAAATACACACATGGGATTCAAAGCCGCCGCCGCCGCCATACATTTCCTACTTGTTATTGCTGTGTTTCTGCGCTTCCTCACACATAAGCGTGCACACGCTCACTCACTTACAAGCCAGCACAGACACACACATACATCCATACATAGATACGTGCACGCACCATCTACTTAATTGAGGAGAAAGTGGTCCAGCGGGACAGGGAGGGGGAGATGTGTGCGCATGAGCAGGCGAGTGGAGAGTGGAGCCTTGCGGGATGAACCGTTTGACACATGAGAAGACCCAGAGAAAACAAGCTGTCTGTGGGTTAATTACTACTCCCCTTTGCAGTTAATAAATACATTTCTGATCAAGCACATCAAAAAGGCCCGCCATTAATTTCTCCTGCTCGCTCCCCTTGCTCCGGAGCATGTTAGCCCCTGTTTGGAGCGCTCAAGTGTTTCATTGCAATTTGATTTCTTTTAAAACACTTCACAGTGTGTACGGACTAATTATAGATACATCAAAGACTAGCTAACTGCCTTTGAATGAGAGCGTGAGAGAGAAAGAGAGGCTTGCGCTGCAGGGGGAAGGCAGCTCGCTCCGTCTCTGCTTCGCCCCCACTTTTTTCTTTTTCGCCCTTTTCCCCTCTCTGTCATTCTTTAGCTATCACAGAATCCATCCATCCATCTTATTTCACTGTTTTTCAGTTCTCTCCTTCTCTCCATCTCTCCCTTAGAGTCTCTAGTCTCCTCTGACATCTGCTTTCATGCTTGGCCAGCCTGCTCCTCCCTGCTCCTCCTTCGCTGTCTCTCTCAGCTGTATAGTTTTTAAAGGAAGATGGGTCATGTTCCCCCAGTCGTGCTACTTTGTTTTGAACCCAGTATTTCTATATTCCCTTCAAAGTCTAAGGGGTTTAAACATGTCTGCGGACTGCCTTTCTCTATACATCTCCCCCTTTCCGGCATGCATAAACTGGCCGTCCTCCAGGTTCCAGGTCTGCATTAACCCCCCTTCACCTGAGGGCAAAGTCTCACCCCATAACAAACCACGGAGACAGTATAGGACCGAGGGGATAGCACCGAACAGCACAGAAAGCCGTCCGTCTCTTTCCTTGTTGCCAGTAGTGCAGGGGGTGGAGATGTAAGTGGTAGCGGTAGCTGTGTTGAGGAAGGGTTGTCTAACCCGCACTAACCTTCCCGCTCACAGTGTGAAAAAGGAGCAATCTTATTGGATAGGACAGGGCGGCATTATATAAGGTCTTATGTAAGAATGCATCTGTCTCCCAGTACACAAATGTGTGGGTGCCAACCAGACAACCAGCCAGCCGCCATAACAGCCCCTCAAAAACATGATTACAGATTTTAAGTGCCCCCTGTACCATACATACAGTACATACTTGCAAAATATCTCTCTGTACACTTTCTGTATGGCGCCATCTGTTTCAATCTATAATGAATATAGCTTAGTTTTTCTCCCTCTCTGCCGTCCTTGCTTTTCGTGTGTATGTGTGTGTTGTGGCTAGGTGTCAGATGTGGGAAGAGATGCTTGAGGTGAGATATAGAGGATTTGTTCACTCCTTGTGGACTTCATCGCTATACCGGTGTGTGGAGGATGAGAAAGATGAAACAGTGGCGGGTGAATCAGTCAGAGTCGGAGAAGTTAGTTTTACATAGCTCGGAGTTGAGAAAGTGATTGAATTTCACTGCTGTGTTGTGGCATCCTTAGACTAAATTAAAGGTTTTTATGTTGTATAGTATGGGAAAATGCAAAAAAGATGCAAAATAGCTTTCCTACAACAGTGTGCTTTGTTTGTGGCAAATCAGATACACAGGCTGAGCTACAAGTAAGGAAAAGTAGGTGCCTATATTCTTTCTCTGTAAGATTTTCCTTTCATTTAGCACACAAAGTTTTCTAAACAAGCTCATTGCGACTGTTACTGTTTTTACTCTGTTTGCATAGTCAGTCTTGAGGTTTTTCACTCCGTAATCGTCATTAGTATTACATTCTGAAGCCTTTCACCACAGTATTTGATTTTTAAACTCCACTCTGCTTTATGTCTTGTTTTGTTGCCCTCATTTCCTTCGTCCTCCTAATTCCCACTCTCCCAATCGCGGTGACCCTCAGGCCAGCGGTGGTGCCAACTATGCCCTCTGTGCAACACTCTTGGTCTGGCAGTGGTCTGTACAGCTCCATGACTGGCATGGTAACAGCCCGCTGAACACATGGCACTGTGCAAACACTTCTGTTTACAGTCCTGAACCTTTGTACAGCGTGCTTCTGAAAAAACACAAAAAGTCTGAATTGTCGTTATCATATTTGATCCCTGTTCCTATTTATAAAACTTTAAATATCTGTATCTGGTCTTTTTTAACCAGAGTCCACAACAAAGCATTCATAGCAGCATCTTCTTTTTGTGAATGTCATGTTTGTTGTCAACTTCACTTATTTTATAAAAATATTCTTGATATTTTAGGAAATATGCTTATTTGCTTTTCTTAATGTTCCTCTTTTGTATTTATGTGTAGAAATGGAAAATAAGATGTTCTGATTTAAGGTGGTTTATGTTCGCTGATGCATCGGAGCTATTGCCTTTTAGAAGTTCTGCCCTCATTATTAAGTTGCTGGCTTTCTACACTGTCCCAACTCTTAACAAAGAAAAGCTGATGCTAAAATGGACTTGTGGTTGGCTTACAAGCAAACACAACACAAAATGTGAGAGAATTTGAAGTTTTCTCTTTAGTTGGAAGGTTAGCCTTTCCACCCCGCTTCCAGTTTTTCTACTTCCCTAGACTGAGCAGGTCCCGAGCCAGTTTCTCTATTCAATGAGCAAGTTGATATCGATCGTCTCAGGGTATCTTAATCCCATCCAGACAGCAAACATGTACATGCTCTAAAATGTTGGAGTATTCCTTTAAAATGTGTCTAAACTAAGTTTCACATTTATATTTTACTGAAATAGTCTTCAAGGACCAGTGCAACCTTCACCTGAGTTCATCACAACGCAAGCAAATCACTTCAATTTGTTGACAAAATCATCCCAGCTGTGAAGACTTCCATACACAGGCTCTGAAAATCCCCCCCGTCTAATGTTGTATGCACGTCTCGGCCGCCTTCGAAACTCTGAATGCTAGTCTGTCTATTGCTTCTGGAGGGGATGAAGAGAAGGTTTGTTTTTATCTCAAGGTTCTCCATAGCTAGCGGGCTTGCAAGCGGTGCAGTGGTAGTGCCGTTTCCTGTGAATATGTCCATCTGCGTGTGCTGATGTGAATATGTGTGTGTGACTGTCTGTGTCTGCAAGTGGGTGAATGCATCCTGTATTGGTCTGTGTGTCTTGTGGATGTGTGTGTGTGCACATATGCTTATGTGCTTGTCTGTGTGTGTCACCCCTAGCCTGAAGACGCCTGTATCGTCCCGAGCAGAACAGCTTGGTGGAGAGCAGCTATCACAGAGCCACGTTAGGGGAGGAGAGGAGGAGAAGGGTGAGAGGCGATGATAAATGGCTGGGGCACACTAGCAGAAATTAGTGGAGCCGTATGCAAAGCTGTGGCGTTTTGTTTGATGTGAAACAAAAGGACCACCATGACAAAAGTGCCTGCCAGCCTGCACAGCAGGACAGCAGCCCTCAGGACATACACCATCACCACTGAGAAAGTGTGTATGTGCGTTTGCTCTCGTGCATGTGCGTTGGTACGCACTTGGGTGTGCGCGTATGCGGTAATGCATGCATATCATGCATGATGCTGTTTTCCAGTCCCGTCTGTATTACGTATATTATCCCTCTCTGTGTTTTTATGCTCTGCTCGTAATGACAGACAATGCCTAGCCCTTTGTACACCATGAAAAGACATGGTTTCGTCCTCTGTACAGCTACAGCATATTTGCTCTATTAAGCGGCTGAAATATAGACGTCTAATTTCTTTGTGAATGAATAGGCATCTTAGAGAGCGGCTCTCCTCTTAACATAAGGATGTAAATTGAACTGTTTAAATGTCACAGCTAGCAAGCTGATTTGATTTGAATTGATTTGCTTGTTTCTGGAAAAAAAAAAAAGACCTCCCCTGCCAAACCTTAGCTGCACTGGCTGCCACAGATAGACCAAGGTCTTTCTTTGCACCTCAACAACACATTGTAGGGCTTCTGAATTCTTCTATCTGCTGTGATTATGTACAAATGGCCTTCATTTGCCATCCATTTCAAAGCTGTAGTGCTGCATTGTGACTCGAGGCAGATGACGCAGACCAAATTACAGCGGGTTTGCTGCCTGAAAAGGATACTCACACAATAGGCTTTGTGAAGTATTCCCTTCAATACGTAGCCATTATTCTCACCTTTGTTGGTGTTTCTCTCTATGTTTCAGGAGCATCTTTGGTTTTCTAGATTACATTTGTGGTGTTGGAGAGGATTAGGGGGTTGAAAATACTTTACCCACCTCTTGTCTCTCTTGTGCTATTTCTTCAATATCTAATAAAATGGATTTTGTTTGAGATTACGATTTGTTTTGTGTGTTGCATTGTTTTGGATGGCGTCAATATTAAATGATCTTGTTAAAATTTTGCACAGTTGCAGGACAGTTAAATTCTCAGAAATAAACACTGTCTATAGGGCTGTCTATGTCCTGACTGACTCTCCCATTACACATATACTGCATCTCTCTTTTAAGGCAGGTTGTTCCATTAATTGAAGGGAAGCAACTTTAAAGTAGAGCCGAGTAAAAGACAGCAAAATTGCTTGTTTCCCTAACTTTTTTTCTTGTCATGAATTGTCCAGGGTTAGAAAGGTCGTCTGAGACGTAGCCAACACACCATCACTTTCATTTTCATATTATTTTAAATTGTGGGTATATATGTGTCTCGCTTTGCTCAAACTCTCATATAGTGTACAGCCCAAAGGCACACATGAAGCTCAAGCTCTGGCAGAGGAACGGTCAATACGCTTCAGGAATATCGTCAGTTCAAGAAATCGTCTTCCCAGCCGCTGTACGTACTTTTTACTGTCTCTATCTTTCTCCTTTTTTTTTACTTTTTTTACTTTTACTTTTTTTTGAGGAAAAGATAGTTTGCAACAGTAGATGTCTGTAGTCTGTCATGACCAGTTCAGCAAGTTGCTGTCTATCGTTTTCCACTTACAGCAAGAAAAGTTATATCAGTCTCCAGATTTCTAAGTTTACTGTGTAAATAATAAAGTCATGCACGACTTCTAATTGATCTGTGATTGCTCTTAAGTGATAGCAAATCAGACTCTGGTTTATGAGGGCATTGGTTTTGTCCTATCTGGTCCTTGGTCTGACCATCGATGGTTTCAAATGGTCCAGCAAGCTCTTACCAGGTCGCCACGGTTACACACTCTTCATCTTTCGTTCTTCAAAACACAGATGTTGTCATGGGGATGTAATTGAATATCATTACATTATTGTTGAGGTGACTATTCATAAGTCTCCTCTCACGTTTTTGTTTTTCCCAGTGAAAAAGGAAGTGTTCTCAGTATATCATTGGAGCCTTTTTTTTTTCTTTTTTTTTCACTTTTTTTTGGATTACATTTCTCTTGTTCTGCCCCCCACCTCTGCAGCGCGGGGTCTCTCCTGCCACTTTGTGATATAAGAAGCCAGGCTAGCTGAAGTTCATTTGAGTTCAGTGAAATCTTGAGGGATTCATCATTACATATTTACTGGCTGAGGCTGATCTTGCTGTAAGGTTCTACCCTCGTCCCATTGATCTAGTGCGCATGTTCACTCCCGAGGTTACGGGACGTGCTTCCATTTGCATAAGGCCCTGGGCAAGGTTCTTTCCACCATTGATTGGCCTGTCCATGAGCGCCCCGTGCCTTCTCACATTGATCACTTTGTTTTTTCCCGGAGACAGTGCTACACAGAGTTCAGCTGCAGCTCCGGCATATCAGACCTGCCGGAGGAAGAGAGAGAGAGACGCCGACAGAGAGCGAGGAGAGAAAAAGAGAGAGGGATAAGAAGAAGGGAAACTTTACAGCCAATACCGTAATAATTTTGAATACTTTTCCTTTGGATTTTGACACTTAAGCCGAGAAAGTAACAAGCAGTTTTACTCTGTCTCTTCACTCCTTCAGCCTGTGTTTCCCTAAGTTAGCTGCCAGAGTAGGTAAACACCATGCAATGATATACACTGCTTTTGAGGGCGTAAACAATTGCATATATTCACTTCATTAGATTTACAACGAAAACACACAGACGGCAGATATTAGCATTTCCACTTAAATATGAACAGCCCTCCGCCTCCCTTCCTGTTTGCCCTCACCCTCTGCTTCAACCCGGGTCCTCTTGTCTATATGTGCTGTGGAGAAATCTCTGCTCTCTCCCTTCGCTGTCTTTCACTTTATTTTCTCCTCCTCCTCCTCCTCCTCCTGCCTGTTTCCATTCTTTTACCAACACTGTCTGCCTTTTAGCTGCTCGGACAGTCTTCCCTCTCTCCACCTACTCACTTGGTCAGCGAGGATGCTGTCTTGATTTACTCAGGGTTTCCTTGCTCTCTCTACTGTATTTCAGCAGCATGTTTTTATGCTATTTTAAAGTCAGAGTGTTCTGTTTTATTTTTGGGTTTATAACATAAAGAGGCTGATCATATTATGTGTATGCTTGTATTTGATATGTGCAATAGTTGATGCGATTGTTTTAGTTTCTGTAATTCATATGTTTGTTGCGTTTTGTTAAGGTTGAGAAACACTAAAAGTAGGAAAACTGAAACTTCAGAGTCTATGTTATTACGAGAAACGCTTGTGTGTTTGCGTTTTTGATCGGAGTATGTGCACCATTGTTTGATCATCCAGCATGGCGTCAGCGGCGGCACAAGGCTCAGACTCCCATGATGCACCGCTCCTCTTTGTTCTGCCGTGTGAGAGCAGCGAGCGGCTTTGTCTGCCTCTCTCGTTCCTCTCGGCTCGTTGCCTCAGAGGCAAGGTCTCGCTCTCTTCCCTTTCCTCTCCTTCAGACCTCTCTCGCTCTTTCATTCACTCTTTAATACCCATTGGGTGCTGCTGTCCACTTCATTTGCTCCTCTCTGTTGTCCGTTGTCTTAAACCTTCCCTCTTAATTCGCAACGAAACTCTCCTTCACTTACGCGTTCTTGCTCTACCCCTTGCCCCCGTTTTTAAAAATGTCAAACCACTCCCCGTTTCTTATTTTTTTGGTGACTCTCACACTCGTCTGAGTTTCTTTGGTCACCCTCCTAATGTCTCGTCTCTCTTACCACCACCTCTTGTCATTTTTTTCTTCTTTTACCTCATGCCCCGGTGTATATGGTCTTTTGCACGTTCTTCGCTCTTCCGATTCAGTCACTCTCTTTTCCCCTCCCCTCTCTAAACCTCAACTTAACATCGGCCTTTCCATTTCATTCTTTGTCGTCTTGCTGCGACCCCTCTTTAGAGACTAACCTCACTTCTATCGGTCTCGTTGCACTGTTCTGTATATTTGGTCTTTCTCGACAAATTTCTCAGTCCAAGACTGTCAGTTCTTCCCACCGTTTCCTCCTTCTCACAGTCTCCTATTTGCTGTTTTATTTTGTGGTGGTGAATGTTAAAAATCGTAATCTGAACTTTACCGTCTAAAATGTCAAATGAATTTTTTTTACCTTGTGAAAGCCTCCTGTTTTTTGTTTCCTTTTTCTGAGCAGATGCAACTTTCTTTTTTTCTATTTCTCCTTTTGCTCTAGCTTGGCTTTCAATCTTCTATATTCTCTTCTCCCACTGTGGTATTCCCATGCATTCACCTGCTGTGTCTGGGTGTGTCAGCTGGTTACGACCTAGGTCACCTTCACCAGAGAGGGAATACGGGCGCCTGACGTGAGCTTTGAATGTGGTGAAGATGACACGTTGACAGCTCAAATGAATGGCTTGTCACATGTCATTTTTTTCCCTCCCCCCTTGTTAATTCTTCCATAAGAACGCATACAATATACGAGAGGAATCTTGAGGACATATGGGGTTGCAAATTGTCACACAGGGATCCCTCGAATTCAACGCATTCAATTCAGTTTGCTTTTCTGTGTGTGTGTGTGTGTGTGTGTGTGTGTGTGTGTGTGTGTTTTTATTCTTTCTCTGCCCTCAAGACTGTGAATGGTCTTATTCTGCTGCGAATGTAGGAGGAAGAATAAGTCTCAGGAACTGAAAGGAGGGAAAGTGTCGTTTGTGAAAAGCTTCGAGGAACAGCCAGGCGAACCCTGGTGCAAATGTCAGTGAACTCAGTGACTCTAGGGTTGAAGTTTAAACCCTCTCTCCCTCCTCTGCTTCTGTGTCTCTCATCCTCGCTCTCCTTTTTTCTTTTTCCTTCAAACCATGCATCTTCATCCACGCCCGCCTCCTTCACTCTCTGCTCTCTGTCTTTCACCGCTTTTAAAAAGTTCATTGAATGCGGTGTTGGTATTCTGTGGTGTTTTTCGCCTTGCCTACTCCAAACCCTCGGCACCAGGGTCACAGCATTCTCTTAGTGCGTTTGAGAGGAGTTTTTCAGTGTCAATGCATCACCTGTGGACCATGCAGTTTATTTCTTGCACATATCTCGAGTGTTAAAATGGAAGACACAGCGATTGGTATTTGGTGAAGGAAAAACAGGCAATTTCTCAGTCACTTTTCTGCACTTTAAGTTTCAAACACCTCACACTGGCTATTCAGCTGATCTATACCCGACTCTATAGCCTCCCATACTTATGGAAAGCTTAGTTTGAATCTTTTATGGTGATTCTTTTTTTCTTTCTTTTTTTCTTCCACGGGTGTGTTTTAGTTATGTACCTGCAGTAAAACATATTTAATTTTTTAAGCCTGGAAAGCTGACAGTGAAAAGAGATGAACTGTTTTATGTGCCATTTTAAGGCTTTATGTGCTGTGAAATACGATGGGGGTTATGAAAGAGCAGAGGGAAGAGAGGCAGAGAAAGGCAGAAGGAGAGTGAGCGAGAGACTCCTGGTGTGGAGCAGCCTTTGATGTCTTCACTGGCTTGGAGCTGAATGCGGAACTCACTGAAGAGTAGGCCTTGTTTCATGGTGGGAGTATGAAGCTGGTTGTGCTGTCCGAGTAAATGAAAAAATAAAAATGAAAACTAAAACATTTGCACAGATTTTTTCTGAGGCGTTTGTGTTTGTGTACACGTTTTTATCTTCAAGCATGAGTGTGCATTTTGCTCTACAAAAAGATCTTTGTTGTCCCAGTGAGTGAGGTTTCATTTCTCCCCCGTCATGTCACTCATTAGTTTGTGCTTCATGTCCAGATCAGTTACCAGTCCACATTGGGTGCCATGGTAATTCACACACACAGTGTGTGTGTGTGTGTGTGCATGTGTGCATGTGTGCATGTGTCCCTGTCTCATATATATTCTGCTTTCCTATTAGATGGCTTCACACTCGACGATTCCTCCGGACTCCTCTGACATCGGCTTTCATGCATGGCCTGCTCGCCTCTCTGCCTCTCCTTCTCCCCCTCACACTTTCTTGGCCTCGAACATTAAAAACATCTTGGTCATGTCAAGACATCTTTTAGCCCCCCACCACCAACACCAACCAGCTAACATGAGCAGTGCACCCCCATCCCCCATATTTGCTCCTCAACTTCTTCATCCACGGCTCCCTCCAGCCCTCTCCTCCTTCCTTCCCCTAAGCGTCTTGCCCCCTCCACCTTACTCACTCACCCCCACCCCTGTGCCTTCCCCATGTGATGCCACTTCTCCCATAAATCCAGCCTCTTTACCCCCCCCTTTTTCTCCCTCGCTCCCCTCCTGTATCTGTTTTTGTGGCTTTGCCAGGGGTGATGGTTAGTTGATTTGGTCTGATTTCTCTTTGATGAAAACACTAGGGGGCACTGCCTGTCCTTTGTTACCCCTTGCTTTCCCTTAGCAGGCTTCGATGCATGTGTATTTTTCAATGCGTGTGTTTCTTCTGTGTCTGTGTGCCTGTGCATGTGCTCCTGTTTGTGTTTGTATTTTGTTAAAAAGCAGTCCCTTGTCTGTAATGGATGACACAGATCTGCATTCAGACAGACAGGAAGGCAGGCAGGCAGCAGGTCCCTGGTGGTCACCGGGGCTACTGCTCTGCACCCGTCCACACCCCCCTGTCCCTGCTTCCACCCCCTGTTTCTGTTTGGGTGAACCCAGGGGTGTAGGTTAATGAAAAGGGCTTGGACCACCGAGAGCAGCGACAGGCATCTCCCAGACACCTCTGCTCACCTCCAGCCCTCTGAGACCCTTCTCCATGACAGGCCCCCCTTTTCACTTCTCTCTCGCCACGTCGGCCCTCCTTCCCCCGGGTCACACCACATCGTCTGGCTGCCCGGTGGCCGCCAAACACAGCTCACCCAGCGTGGCACTAGACAAAGGTAGACAAACTAAAAGAGAGAGTGGGGCATTTCTTAAGTGTGTGAGAGTTTTTTGGTGTCATGGGAAAAAAAGAGAATGCATGTGAGAGTGACTGCCGTCTTTATCCAAAAGGCTAGGGATTTAGACGTTGGTCGCATTCGGGTCGGTTCAGGGAAGAGTCGCCCCCCCAAAATAAAGATCTGCTCCAGACACCAGAGTGGAAAGGAGGAGACGGAGAGGACGCAGACCTTTGTTTCTCCTCTGCCATTCGAGAGCTTGTTGCAACGCTCCACTTCATGCCAGCAGTGCTCTTGTTGTTTTCTGTGCATCCTATATACATTCAAATCCATACTAAACAATAACTGACCGTCCTCTCTCATGTATCTTTAAGGCCGCTGATGAATGTGATTGTTTTTTAAAGGAAAAAAAAAACTCTGAATTATTGATTTGTTTTGGGGATTTTTTTTTTTTTTTTTCTTTTTGTGGTAAGCAGACAGCTGATGAGGGGTGTTTGATAGTGCTAATTGGCAGCTCCCGTCCATGCAGTGTGTGGTTGGTGGTGGGTTGGGGCTGGGCGAAGTGAAGCGCTGCTATTGTTTAGAGGTGTCAAACCCAACACAGAACAAAGAGGACGGGAGAAATGTGCTGTGCTCGCCTATCAGTGTGCTGAAAGCAGCTAAAGTACGCGCA
The DNA here is from genome assembly GCA_900302685.1 of Spondyliosoma cantharus. Classification (NCBI taxonomy): domain Eukaryota; kingdom Metazoa; phylum Chordata; class Actinopteri; order Spariformes; family Sparidae; genus Spondyliosoma; species Spondyliosoma cantharus. The sequence goes on from OMLP01002063.1 coordinate 32,997, forward strand.
CATACACACACAAGCACGTATAAATATATATTATATATATGTATGAATGCACATGTGGACGTCCATCCACACATATACACACTCACAAACACACACACACGCACGCACGCACGCACGCACACACACACACAACAGCACACTACCTGGAGTCATATACCCCAGCGCTCATTCACACTGACACGCACTCGCTCATACACACAAACACCTACTCGTGCACACATGCCACACTCTTAGACAAACAGCCTGAAAATGACAAGATAATCACCACATTCAAACTTACCTTCAGCTCTGGGTAAATGCCTTTCTCTGAGATAAACTAATAAATATACTGTTTTCTTTTCAAATGTTCTCCACTGAAGGCCCTAATTACCATACGCTGACAAAGACCTGACAGAGGTGTAATAGTTAAAAAGGTAATTTGACTACAAGTAGGAGTTTGGGTGGGGAAAAGGGTCAGTGTGCTTTCCCCCCACCCCCATCATCCGCCTCTCTCTTTAATGGTTTATTCACGCTTTTCGAGGACTTTTTGCATGATTGACTGACAAGGTCTTTTTCCGAAATAGCATCTTCAGTAATGAGAAATAATTGACTCCCTAATCAAAAAAAAGGGTCCATGGAATCCACAAACCCAACTGTAATCTTCTGTGGCATTTCCAGCAGAATTGACAGTCCTCATAGCTTCAGGCTCTATACCACTTTGATTTAATTGCTTTTTTTTATAAGATTAATAATATA
>OMLP01002063.1:34146-44968 GCA_900302685.1 Spondyliosoma cantharus
ATAGCTATAATAACAATAATTATTATTGTTGTTAATATTATTATCATGATGATTAAAGTTATTTACAATGTTTGTTTTATTTAATTTATTTAATATGTGTGCTTTATCTCTTTAATTTAGATATAGTTTTATTACTTTTTTTGCCTGAAGTTGAAGCTTTTCATTTTTGATTTAGATTTTTATTTAAAGCTTGAAGGGAAAATGTTTTTGCTGTTAAATCTGCTCCAACAGAACACGGTGATACAATTCAGGTACTTGAAATCGGTTTGTTTTTTGTCTTTCCACCGCACGTTTAATTTGCTAATTGAATTGCTTTGTATTTTCTTATACCCTACATTAGTGTAATTTTTTTTTATCGTTTAGTCTTATGTCTTGATTAATTTGGACATAAAAATAATAATTTCAGCAAGTTTGCCTTGAGAACTGCAAAGTTTTTTACATGATTGGGCAAATTAACTTGTAGCTTCCTCCTGCCTGTCCAATTTGTAATATGGCCTCAACCCCTTCTTCCTTTCTTTCTTTTCTGACTCATCTTTCCTCTCGTTAAAAAAACTGTTTTAAATCATGGCTAGTGGCAATGAGAAGTTAATTTCAGATTGTTATATATTTCCATTAATTTCACTTGGCCTTCTGTAGTTTCCCCTCCCTCACTCTCTCCTTCCTTTGAGTACAGGGGATCACAAAGCCCGTTTTTCTTTTCTTTTTTTTTTCCCTTTCCTTTTTTCCTTTTTCGGGGGCTCTCTCTTTTCCCCCTGCCCCACAGCACAGGAGACGAGCAAATATGAAGGAGTAGTGGATGATAACTGAAGGGGAGAACACTCTCTTTGTCACTTTCATTAGCATTGCCTTATACCTCTCCTCCCCTTTCTTTTTCCCCAAACTTTTTTCCCCGTTTGTCCAAGAGCAGCATTTTGGTCAGAGATGGGTCGAGTGGCCCTGGAAGTTTAAACAAAGCACCTCCCCTGAGAATCCAACTCCTGCAGCTCTAAATGGACACACACACCAAAAACACACACGCACACACATACACACACACACACACACACACCTGATTTGCCAGTTATGAGCGGAGCAGCAGGCGCCTCCAGATTTTTTGTTTTTGTTTTATCTTCCGTCTCTTCCAACCTCCCCCGTTCACAGCTAAGGTGAAAAACAGTCCACCGAGATATTTGGGACGATTTCACCATTAGTGGGCTCCACCTTTTAAAAAACACCTACAGGAGCTGGACTTCATGTGTTGATTTGTGCAGGTTGAAAGTTGATTTGTTTGGAGCAGCGATATATTAACAAAAAAAAAATAATGGGGCATTTCTATAAAAGAGACAAAAGTCACACAATTGTGAATATTTAGCTCTTTTTAAACCTCATCACAATAAATTTAGAATAAGTGAATAAAAATTTCACATCATAGCTTGTAGAAATTTTGTCACTGCACCCAATTTAGAAATTTTGGCTTGAATACCAACTGTGGGCTCAGTTAGTAAAAAGAATCAGTGTTTATCAGCCCCTAAGGCTGTGTGTGTGTGTGTGTGTGTGTGTGTGTGTGTGTGTGCGTATTTGCGTGCATGCGTGCGTGTCTCAGAAATGGACAGCAGTACCCGATGGATATTTAACACATTAGCTTTGGCAGAGCTGAGAGTGGTGTGAAAACACACTGATTTCCTAAGTGGCAATCATATCAGCTTCGCCGTCAGAGAGGCAGCAGAGAGCAAACATCTGTGTGTATGTGTGTGTGTGTGTGTGCGCGCGCGCTCCAGAACATGCATGCATATACTGTTTGTGCACATCATTTAGAAATTGATCCGACTGCTGCTTTAGATTCGTACAGTAAACTTTATTAATGTGTATTTGATTCTAAGTGAGCTAATTTAGCTTTTTTAGAAATATTTAGCCTCAAATAATAATTATACTTTCATTTGTTATTATTTGTTTTCTCTTTTATGAAATTCTGTCATCTGTTTTTCTTTCTGCTGTTTTCTTCATTATTTATTTATTCTAACCACGGTTTTATCTGACGTTCAGGCACTTTCTGCCTGTGTCTTTTTTCTGTATGCAGTCGTTCTCTTTCTCGGCCTCTATTGCTTCGTATACTCGCTCTTCTGTGTGTGTGTCTCTCCCTGTCTGTCCGTGGTGAGCAGTCTCCTCCCTGCCAGGGTTCACGGAGCCCTCGGTTCTCCTCGATGTCAGTATCACCCTGAGTTACGGCACAAAGGTCTCAGCCTCCTCCTCCGCACACCCTTGTTAGGCCCTCTCGTTTCGCTCCCTCCCTCCGTCAATCCCACTCCCGCTTACCCTATCCATCCCCGTCTCCAGCCGAGAGTCACCCATCCGAAACTATGTTAAAACAGGGTCATCCCCCGGTGTGCACTTAAAGGCTGTCCCTTTAACCTGCTCTGAAATACTTACGGCTATTATTATAGCTTATAAATCATTAAGAAAGTTTAATTATACGAAAATTTCATGGTGGAAATGTGCAAGCTGACACATGGGAAGGGGAATTTAATGGGCCAGCAAGTCCCAGCACCGTGAGGGAAAATATTGAGGTTAGGTTTCTATTTTACAGCATTGCCGGAGGGTTTGGAGACAGGGAGGAAGACAAGAAAGAAGCACTTTCTGGAGTGAGAGAGAGGGAGAGAAAAGGCAAGCGGAGATGATGAGGCCTACGCTGCATCTAATGCGCAAAAGTAACTTTCTTTTCACTCTGTAGACCAAAGCTGTTAATATGGCCAGTTGATTTGGGAATGATGAAGACATAGCCCACCGTACCTTGTGCTGGTTTTCTTAACTAAGATGTATTCTAATTAACACAAGACTTTAATTAGTCGCCGTGCCGTAATTTCACTTCGTTAAGGAATGCTGCCTAATTAGAAATTTCCATTTGGAGAATTTCTGTAATTGCCATCGCTAAACAATAAATGAACATCCCTGACTACTAATGTTACTAAACTTCGTCCACTTCTTTTTTTAAATTGTGTCAATATCATTTCAATGTGAACATTATATGGGTACTGCTGATGTAGCTCAAGCGGGCGACCACTGGTCTTTTCATTGTGACTTGATATCATCAACACTCACCACTTTGCACATGTTAATTAGAAATTAATTATATTCCGTTGTAGTGACTTTGAAAAGCTGCTATACATCGACACATACGCTTGCTGAATGGTTCTGAATTATTTGAACAATGTTCCGTTGCATAAAAGGGTGTCCATCAAGGGAAAACCAGCAGGAGTGAAGTGTTTCAGGGTCTCTTTATTGTATGAAACATGTGGACAGTACTGAAGAGAGACTCACATAGCTACATATAGCACTTTGAATAAGTAATTTAAAAAAGAAATGACTGCACATACCCTCATGCACGAACCGTCCCCTCACACATTAAAACTCACAAAGAACTCTTGTTGCAATGAATTTAACATTTTTATTATAAGTGAACAGCACTTGCTTTGCACCAGGCTGCTGTTGTTTATGAGCACTCACTTACCCACAACCCCATTTGTCCCTCCCGTCTTCCCTCCCTCTATCCTATCCTCCCTGCCCTCTCTTCCTCTCTCTCCCTCTCCTCTGTCGTCCCTTCCCGTCTTCCTCTTGTTTTCCAATGCGGGCACAAGCGGGGCGAAGCACCCGCAGCCGGCAGGTTTCCTGGCACACCGCTCCTCATCCTCTGCCTTTTGTTTCCACCAGTGGACAACCATTCTCCACTTCTGCTGTGTCAGTAAATATTTATTGGCCTTCCTCTTCCTCACCGCCCCCACTGATGTTGGTGTGTTTCTGTCCTCTGTACATGTGTGTGTGAGTGTGTGTGTGTGTGTGTGTGTGTGTGTGTGTGTGTATGTGTGTGGTTCGCATGTTTATGCACACATAGAATCCTCCCCGACACGTACACAGACATACACCACCTCCCACTACCCTGCATCCGGTGCTGTCACTCACACAATTCAGCAGTGCCCCTTCCTCACCCTTTCAGATCTCACCCTGTCTCTCCACCCACCATCTTCCTCTTTCTCTCTCCGTCCCTCATCCTCCCTCCATCATGCATGTGTCAGCCAGCCGCGAAAGGAAAGAGGAAAGAGAGGAGGAAGTTATTGCCGTTTTCTCCTGCTCTCTCCCTCCCGCTCTTCGCCCTCACGAGGACTGGAGTTCATGCACTGGAGAGTCAGAGGGGAAAAACCCTGCAAGTAAATGCATGTGACCTCAGTGAGCAAAACTCCTGCACACTCCCACAACACTGAAAGATGCACACACACAAACACACTCCCTCTTGCTCCCTTGGGCCCTGTGGCCTCGTGTTAGAGAGGGCTTCCTTCCTGCGGTTAAGACAAAGGAAACTGGGGACCAACGGGGGACCTGGGACCGCTGCTTCAAAGCCACAGGAAGCGCTGGTGTTGTCTCTTCCTGTGGAGGGTGTCGGAGTGTGGGGGGCCAGCTGCCTGTGTTTTCACAGCCAGGGACGAGTGTGTTTTGTGTGCGTGCATGTGTCACAGAGAGGGTAGGTAAAGTGGCTGAACACGCTGCACTTCCAGTCCGATCCACCTCTCCATGACCTGGGATCAATTGCCAGCGACAGAAGTCACACAGAGATAGGAATAAGAGAGATAGCACACAAACATCGCCCCTGTGGTGACTCCCCCAGTCATTAAAAGTCAAATCCAGCTGAGGATTATCAACCTAACCGCTGTGTATCTACAAGTCTATTGTCCTCATTGATTTATGATAGAAAAAAAAAATCACTTCCAGAGCATCAGTCAGTCTTTATGTTTGTTTTTCCAGCCCTTGCCACTATCTTTGCAGACTCTACACATGCTTGCAATGTGTACATGTCTCTGTGTGTGTTTGTGTTTGTGCTCCTGTTCCAGTGTTGGCGTGTAGGGATTTATGGGGGTGTATGTGTTAGTGTGTCTGCGCCATGTGTTTTCCAACCTTCCGGTGTGCACCCGCATACATGTTTGTTTGTTTTTTCTGTGTTCGCCCTGGCTTCTCTGATGCTCTCCTCTTAGTCTCTGGCAGCAATAGGACAGTTAATCAATCAAATATTTAAGCAGTGCTTCAGTGCTCAGTGGGTAGTCCTAGATTATCTGTGGCTGTTGGCAGTGCATGGCGCAGCCACATTATAAGCCTCGTCTCTGACTGGCATCGTCACGGGGCGCTTCTTGCTCTCTCTCTCTCTCTCTCCCTCCTCCTCCTCCTTCCCCTTGGCCTCTGCTCAGTCTTTACTCACTCCCACTAACACTCATACATTTTGTCCTCTTTTCCATTCTCACTCATTTTCTGTCATTCTCGCTCTATCCCTTGTTTTCCTTTCTCTTGTTTGCCGCTCTCTATTCGCACTCTCTCTCTGTGTATAATTGTGGCTTTTCACATTGACTATCTGACAGTGAGCAAGGCCCCTTAAAGAGCTCTCATCTTTCTGTCTTTGCCTGTTTCTCTCTTTTCTCTCGCTCTGCATTCTTTCTAGGGATAAGTCTGCCTGTCTCCCCACGGGGATCTCCATTGTGGATTACCATTCAGTTTTCGCCCAATTATCTAGTGGCTTTCGCTGCCTTTGACACATAATTATCAAAGGCCTAAATAATTGTCTTTATTATTGCCGGTGTTTAGATGTAGCGTCAGCGGAGCAGTCGCGAGCAAAGGGAGCGTCACGGGGAGAGGAGAGAAATGAAGTATTTATCTCGACCAGAGATTAGCTTAGCATGCTGTTAAATGATGTCTCGTCGCTTATTTCAACTCCTCGTCCAGATAAATAAACATGATTAATATGCCCCCTACGTTCCTCTATACACACACCCCACACTTTACATATACACACACCGATAGCATATCACATTCTATGTCAGTAGTGAAAATAAGATTACGCACAACAAAAAGTCTAGCAATTAGCTGGCTTTGTAGCAGGAAGCAGCTTAAGGCGCTGAACACTGTACTTTGCTGAGGGCCATGTGAGAGGTCAGGTACAAGATACAGAGGTTAGAGAAAAGTCTCGGTGGGTATGTTTGCGTGTGCCCGTGTTAGAGTGACTCCAAATGTGTGGGGGTTGGATATTTCATAGACCTTGTGAAAATCTGGGTTTAGTAGAATTGTGCCAACCAGGGGGTCAGAAATCTGTGATGTTTGCGGGTCTCTATAGCAACCAGGCCCTCTGCAGAGAAATCAGAAAAAGAAATGGTTCGTGAGGAAGAAACAGTGCACAATGAAGGGGTAGAAAGAATTCAGTTCATTCAGAATGTTAAATGTAAGTGGGTGGGAGTGAACTCAAGTCCACGTCACCGGTTGTGACTCAGCGTCGTCATCGTGGTTTAGAAGAATATAAATGTGTTTGCAGTAAAAATTCAATTCAAATCACGCTGAGGGACTGTGTTTAAAAACAGCTTTTCACAGAAGTAGGTTAAGAAATTTCTTTAACACCACTTTTTTTTGTGGCACACTAAATTAGGATGTCAAAATGTCCTTGATAATTGAACTGAATAAGACTGGTTAGCCTATTATGGTGCAGAAGTTGGATGACGTGAACATTTCAGCAAGGTGCTTTAACAGGCGAGGAGGCCGCCGTCAAGACGAGGACGCATTGTTCCCACTTCCCACTTAAGCTTCTTCGTCTGTTTTCAAGACGGTGAAAGCCCACTTGCTTCGGGGATGCTGTTCTGAAGCTGGCTCTGTGGTCCGTTCTTCCTGTGAAGTGAGCCAAGGGGAAAGAGAATTTTCCTCAAGGGGATCAATAAAGCACTCAAAAATATTCTTTGTTGTGCACATCTGCCTGTCCTTCCTCTCATCTGTCTTGCTTTTTCTTCTCATTTCTTCCCTTTCCCTCAATAATACTACTTTTGATATCCATTCAGTGTATGCCCTTGTGCCTTTCCTTTCTTGATTTTTTTTTTTTACACTCAAGCCCCCCACGTCCAACCCCCACCCGAACTTTACTCTGCACATCCAGCTGCTTTAGTGTTAAAGGAAAGGCCAGCAGAGAGGCGGCAAATGGCTCAACATCTGTGTGTTGGTTTTAGCTCAACAAGTATTTCCACATGTTTCTCTTCCTTTTTCCCTGTCCGATACAAGACTGATCACAACAGCTGGCCTGTTTCCTTGTTAAATCTGCAGTCTGCGGTTACATAGTGGATTAGCACATTTAAGATTCTGGATAAAAATGGCTAACACTAACTCACATACTAACATGGCATAAAAATTACAACATGATGAGTCATATGATAGGACCGCTTACATCGCTGCTCACTTGTGGCTTTATGGGTCCAACTTGTTTGTAAGTTAAACTTGAGTATCACCCACCTTGCAGAAGACACGGACATGCTTAGATCCTGCTCTCAGCATGCAGCTAACCACAGTTGTCATTGTGGCTTGTAAAACATGAGAAACCCAGTGGTGTCAAAATCATTGTGGTTGAGGGCCACACTGCAGAGAGCACTCTCTCCTTGAGTCATTATTTGTCAACCTATTACCCCAACTGTTACCACAGCCAACCATATGTTTATAGGCATTGCGGCAGTGAGAGCTGTCAGAACGAGTGATTGATATAGCCAGTGTTGGGAGATGGTGTTCTGCACTCTTTAATCTTCGGTTGAGGCATCATCAAAAAGACAGACTTTGTTTGGTGAGAGTTCCTGATTTATTTTCCCCTCGTCATTTAAGCAGATATACAACACCGTGTGAGTAAAATCTCTAACCAAAAAGTTGGTTAGAGAAGGGCAAAGTAGTTTTGCTTTGTAATTGAAACCAATAGGATTTAGCTACCAAAAGCATCCAGAGGTTCTGAATCTAATTATTCTGAATGGCTGCTTTATGATTTCCAAAGGTCTCGTTATCCCATTTTTTAAGGAAACATTTTCTCTTGTCATCTATTGGCTTGATGAGACAGTCTGTCTGCACAACATTAATCATGCGCTGTCTAAATACTTGAGTCCAGTATGTAAGTTCCAGACGTGTCCATCAGCACCATCTACGACCCAGATTCACTCCCACCTTAACCAGCTGTGCTTCCCTTTGTACATACCTTTATCTTTGTCTTGGCACTGTCAGTCATTCACTTGCTTCTCCCTTTAACAGTACTCTCGTATCTGTACACATTCATTCCCACACGCATATGCACACATCCATGCCTGTACCGACATACATGAAGACAGGCACACCCACACTTCCTCTGGTCGGCTTTATTAGTATTCTTGTTCTCTCTCTTGATTCCATCTATCTGCACATCCTTTGTTATCTCTAAAGTACTTTGTGTTAAAAGTGGCATGCAAAAATGATTTTAGAACAGGATAGATTCAAGCAACCTTAATGAAAGGTTGGCAAATACACTTTTCTTTGGCACCGGTTGCCAATTTTATTATAGTTCTGTGACAGTTTTAATATACCAGTGATATCCTGTGAACCATACCGATGTTAAGTATATTTTCCATCCAAAAGAAAAAAAAATGTTGGACTCAGAAGGGGTATATGATAGGAGCAAGCAAAGACCTATTTATCACCTTTCAAAATGGAAGAAATATGCTTTCTGCCCAGACTTTGGATGTTTTTGACCGGTCTGAAGTCACATGCTTAGCACTTTCCACGGCCAGTCAGTCCACTGCCTCCTGTTTCCTGGCCTCTGCTAGCAGCCCCTATACTCAGGGACTGGCCCGTTTGGCTAGCGCCAGAATACAGGACCTTGACTGACACCTCCAGTTTTAAAAGGTTGACTTTGCTACTCCCACAGGCCCAGTTCTGCCAGAGGAAAGCTTTTCAACCAAGCGTGGATGAGGGTGGAGTAGAGAAAGGAGTGTGCGTCTCTGTGTGTGTATATGATGGTATGATTTTGTGTCAGCCAGCAGATGTGTCTGTGCATACATTTGCAGTGTATGTCTTCTTTTGTTGTCTGTCTTTACTGTAGTAGCACTTTTTTTATGCTTGTGGTTGTACCTCCCCTCTCAATCTGCTATATCCTCCGCCCTGGCGAAGACGCTCAAGTGGAAGCCTTATCAGCTGTATGATGTATGAGTCCTTAGAGCCTTAATAGATTCAATTTATCTCTATACACTCCCACTTTAATTTGGCTGGGCTAGGGAGGATGTATTCAAATGCCCACCGTCATTTTGATGTACAGCCAGGCAGCCAGAGCTCGCTGACTATAGATGACCAGTGTTACATGTCTGTGATTGTGTATAAGATGGGTGATTGATCCAGCTTAAGCCCCAGCCTGAGCGTCAGATTTATACTGTAGCTTTGTACTCAAGCCTCAGCCCTATTTTGTTTCATTGCACTTGGGCTTTTCTCAGCCAGTGTTTATCCTATTCTTACATGCAAGCACCAACTAAGCCCGGATATTCCAATCCCTGCCTTAGCTTTAACGTTACCTAGAACTACTAACGAAGTGCACCAAGCCATAAACACCATCGCCATTTTAAACCCGACCAAGGTCCAGAAGTCCAGTACAATGAAAAGTTTTCCACCTCCCCCAGATAATACTTGGAATGAAGCTCTGAAGCTCCAATTTGTAAGAGAGTTGATTTTTGAGTCAAATACTGATGCTTTGGGATAGCTGGCTGACCCAACCTAACTTTCTCTCAAATTGGACCTTTAATGTAGTTAAAATGTCGGTCTTTCCATGCTTGGCGCCATGTGTAGATGACCAGGCTCTCATGAAACTTTATGCTATTCTGCAGCGCTGTGCTTAATCCCAATCTATCAGTCTCTTCCCCAGCTTCACTGTTCATATACGGTAAGTGATTGTTAACCTATTGTTGCAAGTCCTGTTCCCTATTCTTTCCATTCTATCTTAAAGCAAAGCAGACTGAAATGGCTCGTTCCCAAGGCCTGACTGCAGTACTCCTTGGGGTGGGACCAGCGGTGTGGGAAGTCCATTGTAGTGCAGTAACAAGTTCTTTGTGTGACATTTTCCTCGCCGTTGACATTCAGAGGGGAATAGGAAGACGGGTCTGTGGACGCTCCATTCTCTGTGACATGTGAAGGGAAAGGGTATTAAGAATGGGGACCGAGGTATTTGAACGTGCAGAGGGAAGGACATTTGCACAGAACGTGACAAGGACACGATATGGTGGAGCAGCTCTTTCATATTTCACTTTGTAACATTATGCTATACACCAGGTCGAATCTCTATCTGCCGGTACAGAGCTGTCCACTGGGCCATTACTATCATGGTCCGAGGAATAGGCAGTGTATGTTGAACAGGGAATACAATTTTTTTCTTGGCAAGTATCTACTGGAGCAATAAGTACATGATATTAAATTTTATTTTTCACATCTACGCAATCAAAAAGCTGATTTTGTTTCGAAAGGATTTCCTATTTTTTACAGCATCACGGTTTCTGTTGCTCAAATGTTGTCTGAAACAAGCATTCTCCTCAACTCTGGCTGTGTCATTAACATGCTGCATGGATGATTAACACAAATTTGATTTGCTTTTTGTGGCAGATGAATCAGCGGGAAATGCAGGTGAAGAACAGAGTGTGTGCTGTGGCTCTGACTGACTCGGCTCACAACATCTGGCTACAGGAGACCAGCAAAGGCACGCAGGACTGGATGCAGCAGGTGAGAAAACCACACAGGCTCAAATTCACAAACACATGCTGAAGCCAAACAAAGGCACTGCGACCTGTACAGGAGTCCATTCCCGAGCTCACCATCTCATCATGTAAATTCTCCCAGCGGTGGGCTGAGGTCTCTCAGATTTTGCTCCTCTCTAATTTCTCCTCTATTTTCTCTGCACAACCCTGCTGACCTACACAGGTACCCCTGACCAATCGCTAGCCTTAGAAGTCATGGAGAACCATTGTTTACGTGTTTTCCTTCTCTGTCTTTTTTTTTTTTTTTTTTTTTT
>OMLP01002067.1:5735-16290 GCA_900302685.1 Spondyliosoma cantharus
GATATAGCCGGTGGAAAGAAATTCACATTTAATCTTTTTAAACCAGATGAACCTGCTTATCAGTCACAGCTGTGCTATTAAAATGTAAAGTTATAACATCGGGTGGTATAAAAGGTATAAGGGGAGTATAGTCTGTAGGTGATTTGAGGAGAGATGCCTAAGGACAACTGAAAACACGAGAAATAAAGGAAAGAAATAGCAAAATTGCTCAATAAATGAATTAATATGCCATTAAATACGGCAAAAACAATATGGAAGATAAATGTCATTAATGCTTTTTAAAAATAGGACAGAAATTGAAGAATTCTGCGCCATTTAATTCTTTTTTTATTCTTTATTTCTGTTTTTGGTACTTTCAGTCCTCCCTAGTAGCAGAGAGTTAGTTAGATCTGTAAGTCTACTCTGCCTGAATCATTGATCCATTGATCTGACTGAGGTTTGTGCAAGTCAGAATCTACAGCCCTGACCATGGCTCTTAAATATCAGTAGCTGGACTGTGCTGTGTATCGACTAATCCACGGTGTTGTCCATGGTGCTGAAGTAGCCGACAGATTTATAATTGCACCTTTTTCTCTCAATCCTGTCCATCTGCGATCTATAATGTCCCCCTATACTATGTACTATAAATACTTAATTCTTGTTGTAACCTATATACTCTAGAGTGGTATCACATTTGCCGCCTGTAGTATTCCATTAATATTTATTCAGTATTTCTATATCATTTAGTGCAGCATGTAGTTTTGGGGAAGACATAAGAAAAGAAAAAATGTTCTCTAATTGATTTTTTAAAATGAATTAAAAAAATAAATAAATCAATTTCATTAATTTGTACTGTGTTTATATTTGCAAGATCCTTCCAAGTAGGCACCTTTCCAGCATGTTTTGGGGATGGCTTGTTTATATGGAAACTTGTCAAATTGCTATTCCTGAGTTTTTGTTATAACCTCAATAATATTGTAGATATTGACTTTCTGAGTTTCAATTTTAATAAGACCAAAGTCACCTCTGTAACAGAATATTTAGGAGGAGACATGACATATGACCCATTCACCTCCAGTTCATCATATCCATTGCATCATCAGACTCCACCTGGTCTCATCCAGACCTTCAGCCTTTCTCTTCACCACCTGGGCTCCACAGCTTCACCCTCCCTCTTAAAATATAATGGCTCCCTCTCTACAAGGACTCATACTTCTCCTCTGACATGCACATTGCATTACATTTGTTTTCATTTCAAGCATTTATTCATTCAAGTTTCTCCTGATTGAACTCAGACTAAAAAACATTTTGGGTCACAAAAGAAAAAGTAATTATTTTTATTTTTACCATCGCTTCTCTACTGTTCCTATACTGAACCTCGTTTGACCAGAACTTGTGGGCATGTCCGGGCACCATCGCACACTTGGGAATTTCATCCTGAAGAATTACCAAAACCATAATTAAGCAAATACAAAACAACAAACAAAAATCAACTTAAAAAGGGTACACTTATTTACAAGGAAGTTAATTGATTGGAGAACCACTTCTTTAAGTTAGCTTGAGTCCACAAACTAGATTTCTCCCAAGGATAGTTTTGTTGGAGTTTAATTTCTTCCAATGTCAGATAATTGGTTGCTTGCAAAGCTATGTTTTAAAATTAGTTTCCCTAACATTGCTAATAATGTATAAATTAGATTACTTATTTATGGGTAAACTCATTTACACAAAAGTTCTGCAGCTGAATCAATATTAGATAAAAAAACAAAAAAAACAAAACAAATGTGACTGTATTCATTCCTTGAAATCAGGAAAGTGAAAGTAACAGAAAAAGAGTAGCGTTTCAACATCTTTCTCAAAATGCACTTCGAGTATCAACCCTAATGAGGCCCGTGTGCCGAGCCGTGTTAGCAATTCATCAGTGTAAAATAAACATGAGGGTAGGGAATTTGAATCGATAGAGTAACAGCACATAACAGCCATGAGGTCAAAGCAACATGACTCAGTGGAGTGAGAGGAGAGGAGGTTGGGCTCTAAACAGCTACACATCAATTGCCCATTCACATTTTGACCAAAAACTGTGGTTTCGGAGGACGTGGCAGAAAGGCAACAAGCGACATGAGGTCAGAGGATGCTATGGAAGCAACAAGGCGAGAATTCACGCACAAGCAGAGATGACAGCAGTCATTTATTGTGACAGGTTGAGACAAAAACAAGCCCTTTGGACTTAGCACGCCGTGTATCCTGAAAACACACTGACTAAAGCTGTCTCTGCTAGCTTATGTGATAGAAAACATCCTGAACATGATGGAAATACTGTACAAGCCTCACGCGAGGAAAGAAGAAGCAACAGAGGTTTGCACGCGCTGACAAGCTAGTCCCCCCAGAGCCTCCTAACAAAATGTGTCTGCAGAGAACAGGGATTCAACTGATCCTGTGCAGTTCATGACACGCTCGCTTGAATGTCTGACTTGTAGCAAAACGTGAGGCGCAGTCAGTGGATGAACTCTGTGGTGTTTTTCCTTTTTCCTTTCACCATCTGCAGCTTGATATGCGACTTGGGAGTGGAGCTTAAAGAATATGAACCGAGTGCATCGGGAAACCTGTCATTGGATCATGGGGGAGAAATAAGATCTGACTTTCACTTGGGGGACATTTTCACAGCCGAGCTAAGCTTTAGCTCGCTGCAAATATGTAAAAGAAATAAAACCTTGATATATAAATGCAATAAAAATGGTTCCCTGCAGTGGGTATATGATGAGATCTCTGAAGGTTAGTCATCAGTAGTACTGCTCGACATACTCAACAACCTTTTCATAGATAACTGTGGTGTTTATCTATTCTTAAAGCTTCAGTCAATGAGTGAGTAATTATGCACTGAACACACGTCTCCTCGAGCTGTTTTGCAGTTAATCTTGCGTTCTGACCTACCAGGGGAGTAAAGCACATTGAATATCTCCTTGCAGGGATAAAATGTATTAAGCACTTCAGCCTTCAGTATTTAACTATCCATTGCTCGGTCTATTGTCTCAGATTGCATCTTATATGTTGATCAACTGATAAAGCATTTCGCAAACATTGTTGGTCCAAGACAAAAACAAAGGATAAGACTGATGATATTCTATATTGTTCTAATGTAAAAAAACAACAACAACAAAAACAACGTAAGTATCATCTACTGTTGTCAAAAAACAAACATATTTAATAGCTGCAGACTATTAAATATGTTTGGGTTTTTTTCATGCTAGCAGCTCTGCACAGTGGTTATTTGAGCTAAATGCTAATGCTACGCTAACATGCTGATGTTTTGCAGCACTGTAAAACCCTGGATTTTTTAAATAGTAAAACATCCATAGAATTACAAAAATAGACCGTGTCACTGTGTCTGTGACTCATATACTTGCTGAGAGCAACACACAGGAGTGGTAACATTGAGAGACTGACTAATAAATGATCAGTTTTGGACTTATTATGGATATTATTATATTTATATAATATTGCCGGACATATCATTTCATATCTTATCCACGGGGAACTAGGAAGCAGAGGCTCTGGTCAAGGATGCCAAATCTGGAACTGCTCCACTGACAATGAACACAAAGCTGAAATTGTTGGTTCATCCTTGTTGGGATTAACGGATTTCTTATCACTCTACGATTTACAGGTTGAGTCCCTGTGCTTCTCAATGTGGTGCAGGCCGCCTCAAGATGAATGAATCTGCTTCATTGTGGAACGATAAACAAAGCAATTTGTCTAATTTTGTTTCTAACTTCTAATATTGTAAATGGTTGATAAAAGTCTATAAGTCTATAAGGCAGTATAACAGAAAAAGTTGGAAGCGGCTGCTGCAGTTCCCTCCAGAAACTGTCACCAGATGCCACACTTAAATGTGTTTAATCTGTTTTTACATTTGTCCCTGATATGTGCACAAATATAGATGGTGCTGTTTTCAATCATAGCACCACCAGGGGTCACAAAGAAAGAAATCACTGTAAACCTCAGTCCAGAAAAAACGCAGTCTTGATATTCTTTGTCTGAAGCATCTTAAAAATGCCGCCCCTTCTCGTCAGTGTTTCAGCATCATTCGAGTTCACAAGACTCAACTGAGGTCAACCACGCTGTGGGATCTGTATGTATGCATTTATGTGTGAGAGAGTGTGTGTTTGAGCCCTGCTATCTCCATGGTGCAGCCCTGCACCCTTGGCACCGCCTCACTTGACAGACTTGCACTGCCACCTGCCCTCAGCTGATGCCACCAACAGAGAACCTCTCTTGGCACTACTGGGTACATACTGTGCAAAGAAGTGTGTGATTGTGTGTATGGACATCTTTGTGAGGGCAAATACTGAACATTTGAAATTTAATAAACATGGTATAAAAACTATATAGTCATCAACGTCAACATGTGAGGACCAGCTTACTTGCAGCAGAAGAAGAGAAGCCTTGTGCTCACTGGCTAAAGATATCGTGCTAAAATATGACTTTGCTTGAAGTGAAAGTCAACCGTATGAATTATACTGAAGCAAAAGTCTTAAAGTATCTGATATTAAATGTAATTAAAGGGTAACTCCACCAATTTAACTCGTTAAAGTGTGTTTGGGGAGTGCTACTGCTACTATGTTTTCTACATAGGGAACCAATGTAAACACTGATGGTTTCATAAATATCCATTTATCCATTGTGCAATCAACATTTACATGACATTTTACATGATGCCTTGAAGCAGAAAACATGCTCTTCGCCAGATTAAGTACATTTCTTGAGTAAATGTATTTACTGACGCTCCATCACTGTGTTTACAGAATCTCTCTGCATCCATCTATCACCAAAAACTGCTCACAGGGCTGGAGTAGGTCTATCTCAGGGGTACACACACACACACACACACACACACAGACAGACAGACAACCATTCACACTCACACCTACAGGCAATTTTCAGTCATCAATTCATCTACCGTGCATCTTTGAGCTGTGGGTAGAAACTGGAGCACCTGGGGGAAACCCACAGGGAGAACATGAACACTCAACACAGAAAATTGCCCTCAACTGACGGGAAGATTCAAACCCAGCACCTCCTTGATTCATACCTGTCAACCCAACACAGGCTGTGCCAACCTTGAGACCTCAGAAATAGGGAGGATTTTAAAACCAGTGATATGGGTCTGGGGGTCTGGTGGTTTGGGGGATGTGGTTTTGTTTGATATTGTTAACTTTTAAAAAATGAAAATTACAAAAAATGTGTGCACCGCAACAGCATTTGTATGGCAAATGCATTTAACCCATCAATGTACACAGTAGAGGTTTATAAATTCCTTTATAGCATTTAAAACACGAGCTGAAACTAGCACAAATCCATTGGAAGGTATGAAATGTATAGTTATTTTTTATGTAAATGTCTGTTTTAAATTCTCTCTAATTCAGTATCTCTGTCACCTTGTTCCCCCTCCTTTTCAAAAACATACACACAAATTTACTTACTTCACTCTTCCATTACATTGACTTGCATTCAATTCCTGTAGACTTACCCTTACTCATACAGCATTTGTCCCCAGTTCCACAACTGTCCCCCATTTTACATTTGATTTGATGAAGTGGGTCCACAAAAGTAGCCTAAATCACACACACACACATACACACGCACGCACACGCACACACGCGCACACACGCGCACACACACAAAGAGAGTGGATATTCCATGTTTCAAACATCTTTGGTCTTGACCTTTGAAATGCAGGTGCAGGGTTATTTTTATTCAAATATCTGTTGATCACTGTCAGTCTTGCTGGTAGGCATAGGGGAAGATTTACTGTTCATGAGGTGATTGAATTGGTAAAACATCGGCTGACATTGAGAGGGCTGCCATTTTTATTGAGCCTCTTGATTGTGAGAGCGATGTGGCAGATGTGCAGGAGACAGTGGAGATGAGGAGATGAGAGGAAGTCTGGACACCAGTTATGAATGATACATGAAATCGCTATAAATTGCTGCATTTTTAATGCATTGCTTTTCAAATATGTGTCTGTGTGCAATTAAGGCTACTTTCGGGGACACACTTCCTATTCATCCTATTCGAATTGTGAAACTATGAGAGGGCAATGAAACAGGTGGTGGTTGACAAGTATGTCTTGATGAAAGACAAAACAGCAAACTACACAACATCTCTCTCATTGCCACAAGTACGAGAAAAAAACAAGATAAAATACACACTCAACAGGAGACTGAAATCCTGAAACCCGCAAAGAGAATAAAGAAAAAAGAGCAGTGGTGTGGCCTTGTCAAAGCTCTGGGGCAGGATGTATACACATAAACTGTATTTATATATAAAGAGTGAAGGCTGAGAATGTGTGCATACTTCAGATCATGCATATGCAGGTTTCTGTAGAGACAGCTGTGTTGGAAATGAGGAAGTGGAAAACGTGAAAAACGTTTTTTTTAGGCTGTTAACTTCACCTACTGGGTTACTATTTTGCAGTCTACACAGATCGACACTTGGAGGCACATTGATTCACTTAATCCTATGTACGAGTGACAGCTTTCAGCAGTATTTTCATTTAAATTCCTTCTCTGTTAATTATGTAGTTTTTTAAACCCTGGCCTGAACTGTGGCACATTTTGCACTCTAAAATCTGTTTCAGTATGAGCTTTTTTGATTTATCAGTGATTGTCCTGCCAATGCTTAATAATGATGATTGAGATATTACCATGATGATGGTTTACAGATACATGTGCAGACGCCATAAATAGCCACAGCTGTGTGACACGGTCAAACATAGTGACAACTGTTCTGAAGCTGTTGGAGATGAAACATAATTAGCTGTCACAATCCTTATTTTTCTCACTGACAGGTGAGAATGGGCAGCGTATGCCGAAACAAATGTGTATTCATATTCGTTAGGTGTAAACAATGCAGGGTTTTACAGATATGTCTTCTGAATATAAAGAAAGAACACACTTACATCATGGAGCTAATCAAGCCAAATAGCAAAAAGCGCAGGGATTCTGGTAAGAGCTCCAACTTGAGCCAAAGGGGACAACTTCTTCTTGTCAACATGTAAAGCTCTCAAGACAGACAACGACGATGTTTGGAGTGAGAATGTTTAAGAAGTTTCATTGCCCATTATAATTGAGAGTCAACAGTGTAGTATGCTGTACAGCTTGTAAAGCTCCTTGGGGCAAACTGAGATTTGTGATATTGGGCTCCATAAATAAAACTGACTTGATTTGATGCCGTTTCAGTCAAAAAACACTCACTTCAAGGAATCGACTATTTATAGCAATTAGTTCAGCGGTTAGTGCATCAGCTCTCAAAGAATCTGAGCAGCAAGTAATCTCCTCTTTAAAAGAGTACTCTCTGATGTAGCATTTCACTCCTACACCACTGACAGACTCAGTTTACTCCACAAATGTGTTTTTACTGCCAAACCTAACCTACATTAGATTAGATTCAGATTTTTTTTCCAAAAATTCAGTTGAGCAAAAATGCATAGCTATAGTGGTATATATAAATAATCCATAAGGGATATGGGGATATTAACACACTTGGAAATATACAGTGTGAACTATACTAACAGTGTTAAAATTTGCAACAGTTAGAGCGCAATGATGAGAGGCTTACCAAAGAGCAATACAAAAACTAAATAAGGTACATTACCTCATTTCATTTCTTTAAAACATCTGTTTTCATTTATCTTCAAACAACCTGCTCTTGCTTCTAATCATATTTGAGATATGGAGGTAATCCATTTTCTAAAGTGTAGATGCATGTTAATGTATCTGCATAGCTCTGTCTGGGTAGATGTACATTTATGTACATCTATGTAAATTTACTGTATGTAATTTTGTCATTATGGGGGGATCAGTGAGAGTGGCTAGGCTTAGGAGAGCTTTTGTTTGTGTATGTGTGAGTGTATTTGTGTTATTTTGGCTTTATGTACTGTATTTTCTGTATATTTGTGTCAAGGACCCCCTTGAAAACGAGATGGTTCATCTCAAGGGGTTTATCCTTCTAATAAACTACAACACAAAGAAGCACAGGGAACACTGGCAGGAACACAAGGAGCCCTGGAGACACGGGATGGACGTAGGGAAGCAAAACAAACTTGCATACAAACTAATCTAACGAGGGGATGAGTTGCAGGTCAAGAGACAATGGGAACATGGTAGTGCCAACACGACTGATGTGAGATATGTGAGGGGGAACAATCAGATTGGGGAGGAGCACAGGAACACAAGAGGGAAACAGAACACTGGGAACACAGGTGAGAAGGAATTAGAAAGGAACAAGAGACAACAAACAAAAAACATGCATGAACCAAAAAAAATCAGCACATGAAGCAGCAGGAATATGCTGACTTGTCCTCATAGGTAAAGTGTCACTAAAGACATTACTTCTATCAAAGTGTCCCAGTGAGCCTGCCTGCACAATACCAACACCCTTAAACTGAAGCAGCCAAATGGAATTCAGCCACCGTTCATTGTATTACACCTGTGTCGTTCCTGCAGTGACATGTCAAACTGTCTTCTGTGGAAAAATGTCGATGC
Organism: Spondyliosoma cantharus; assembly: GCA_900302685.1. Classification (NCBI taxonomy): domain Eukaryota; kingdom Metazoa; phylum Chordata; class Actinopteri; order Spariformes; family Sparidae; genus Spondyliosoma; species Spondyliosoma cantharus. The sequence goes on from OMLP01002067.1 coordinate 14,255, forward strand.
TGAAGGATGAATAAAGCAGCTAATGATAATCGACTGATGCAAGCACGGCTGATGCAAGCACGACTTCAGCGCTCAGAACGTGTTCAATTTTTGGTTCAGTGAGGATGAGGGATGTAGTGTTCCCCTTTATGTGATGCACTACTCCCTGCACACCTTTCCAGACATTAGAGCTATGGGGGACTGCGTCTGACAATTCCTGCAACTTTCTGAAACCGACAATCCGACATTTACACCCTCTTCACGGAGGGATAAGCCAGCTGTGCCGAGGTGAAGGAGTAGGCTTGGATCGAACTTCACTTTTTTTCATTCTTGACACAAATTTTTCTAAGAATACGTTCCACGAGAGACTGTCTCAAAATGTGCACCTGTGTAAAGAGCTACTACATCTTGCCCTCCTCTATGACAGCCAGCTTTTGTTATTTGGGGCAGTTATAAAAACCTTTGCTGGAGGGGGAAATGTTATACTTTCCCATCGCTAGTCATGTTAGAGACAGAAAACACCTGTTTAGGTTATAGATATCACAAGGCCACCTTTAAAATATCCATTGGTTTCACACTTAATCGGAATAACGTGCCGCCAAAAAACAACAACAACAACAACTAACCGCTGTCAAGTTCAAATAAAGACAGATTCCGCAACAGCATGGCTTATTTTCTTGGATATAACGTTTACAGAAACTAATTTCGGTGAACCATTTTGGTAAAATAAGACAATGTTTCCAAACAAGCCTTCATGTTGGACCGGTTTGAAATCCTAGGGCAGACAACCCACAAGTGGCATTCGTCCAATCATGTACAGCCGGTAAGTTTTTGCATGGTAGCTGGAGGGTGTAGCCTGTTTTAGTCGAGCGTCCTGTTTTGCGCTTCGAGCCTCAACTGCATTCATTGATTCTGTTCAACGTGTCATCGGGTTATATGGATTGTACTTGGTTTTGTATCACTCTTGCCTCTTGTCGCCTGCTTTCAGCTTTAATTTATTAAAATAAAGCTTACATTTGGGTCCTTTTTTATATATGTAAAAAGCTCAACACAAACATTTTATTCTGGTGACTGGGCTGATATTGGCTAATGCAGATGTAAAAGAACACTTTGATGGGGAAAATCACTGAATGCTACTTTAATTGTAACACTATACCTGTGCAGTCTCATACGTGTGGATGTGGATACTAATCAGTGTGCTTCCTGAGGCAGAAGGAGAGTGAACCTGCCCCAGGGAGCGAGGCATGAGTGAAGGTATTGGCCTTTTTTCCATCATGCTTGGGATGCTTGGGATTTACTAATGCATTTACTGTTAGCGAATGCATATTAGCTACCCTATGGGCTTGTTGGTTATCCAGTTTTAATTATTGCATAAACCCTCGTACGACTGTACATGAATTATCGACAAGTGCATTAATTTATAATGTCCATAAGAGTGAAAACAGCTGCCTCCACCCACACCGACCACGAAATCTTCACACCTCTCTCTCATTTATCCAGTCATTATTGGCTGCCATTCAGTCAGTGCACTGAAAGGATGTTCTCCCTGGTAAATCACAACACTTAATTAGACGCAAAAACATGTGGTGTTCGTTAGGTTTGTATCACCCCGGCAATCACGCTGCAGCTATAGCAGACTGACAGGCTTAACGTGTTTATTACAAGACTCTTTCTAGATGAGAGGTCATTACTGCCGAGGGAACAAATAACCTGTCACGATTGCCGGATCTCTTCACAAGATTACATGTTTCAGCGCTGCATTTGCCTCGCTACAGATTAATGATTGGAAAATCAAACTTTCCTCGGATTCACTGATAATGCCTGGAAATGTTTGAGCGAATTAATAGTCACAGCCTTCTATCACTTGGAAAATCCTATAAAAACATAGTCTCTATGAAATAAGCTTATTTTTCGTCTGCTGTTGACTGGTTGATGTTTTTGGAGGTCTGCAGTCAAAGCAAATGAGGTGAAAATTATGTGTTCCTTCATCTCGTTTTCATGAGGCGGATCAAAATGTGATCAAAAAGTGTCTGCAATAAACTTTGAACCTTTGAAGA
>OMLP01002069.1:6271-20767 GCA_900302685.1 Spondyliosoma cantharus
CACAGCTCCAGTGTGGCCAAGGCTTTACCTAATCCTAACAAGGATTAACAAGCACAGCGCACAATATTCATTCCTGCGCAAGATCTGAGAGATATGACCGCAAGAGCTGCTCTGAACACAGGAAGGGAAAGAAAGTCTTGAAATTCTGTCAATAATATTAAAGTCTGTGGAAGCCCATATCTGCCAGTTAAAGCCCCCCAAAAGAAAATGATGAAATTGAGCTTTGATTAAAAATTATATGTTAAGTCCAAGTGATTAGAACTGTTGACTTTTAGAATTTGTATCTTGATTACAAATTTTGACTTTTTGAAAATGGACGTCCATAATACCCAGGGGCAATCAAGTCACTCCAAATATAAATGCATCCAACAAGGAAGACATTTGTAAAACAGTTTAATTATAAGGGCCAGCTAACCCCAGCCTGTCCTGGTCTAGCAGTATAAACATCAACACTTCCCCAGTGCTCCAAGCAGTCCAGACCGCTAGCTGCGCACATAACTGAGCTAACTGAGCTAGCTAGCTAACGGCAGCTATGGCTAGCAGCAGTTGGCAGTTACTCCAGTGATAACCCTATATTTGTATATGATTTCGACATCCAGGCAATTCTTGCATATTGCACCTTTAATTTCCACATGATTTTTATGATGCTCATTAGTTTGGTCAGGTTTATATTTTATCTCATCTATTGATATTTTGGTGGTGATACTCAATTGGTTAGTCATGTATTTATAGGAAAGGTATAGCCCTATGATATACAATTCAATTCTAAGAATTTTTCATTCCATTTTACAATTGTTTAATATTGTATTAACTCGTTCAGATTTAGTTATTTGAATGCAAAATGTAGACTCATTCTTCTGACCTTTGATTAGGTGAAATCACTGGAATACTTTGTCCTTCAAAATGAAGTTGAAGTTATATATATATATATATATATATACACCATGTCTGTCTTCCATAGAAGCAAGGAAGCTTTTAGCATGTACCGAGAGATTATTCTCAGTTTATTAGTGGCCAATTCAATAAAGGCCCCCCTTACAAGGTGAACAGTGTATGAATACAATGTACCTATTGTTCACATTGTTAGCGGGGCCTTTATAATGTCTGGCCTTTTAATGATTTTGCCATTATAATTGGCTAAAGTCCTATTAATACTTTCTTTTCAATATATTTTCTTATATCCTTATATTTTCTGTTTTTTTGAAGTTCTCTTTTTCAAGTTTTCCAAGTGCCCCGAAACAAACAGTGATCTCCTTTCATTAACTTAATCCTTTAGAGTCACACAGTGAAAACTGGACTTAAGTATCAGTAAAATGTAATGAAATGTTAAAGAACATTCAAACTGAAGCATGACCAATCTCAGAAGGACTCATGTGTTGTTGGTGGTGGTCTATATTCAATTACATCTTAGTTCTTCATACCGTTGTGTAGTTTTACTGGAGACAAGGTTTGGTAATACCAGATTACATAATGTGATTACAAAAAAATATGAACTATAATCAGACCAGAAGAAAATGTGTAACTGGATTACAGTTACATTTTAACATATCACTTGATTACATTTTTGACAACATTTTATATATGGCAGTTTTTCCTTCTTTAAAACTGCATCCCACATGTTGTAGAATACACAGAGTACACCTGTTTGTTCCAGTATCGTTCATCTGAGTGTTTGCAAAATGCCTTTCATGTGTAATTGTGGAACTCAAATCACAATATGCAATATTAACATTTGATTTTGAGGTAACCTAAAAGTAATCTGATTAGATTACACATTTTTGTAACCCAATGGATTATGTTACCAATTACAAAAAAAACCATGTGATTTGTAATCAGAAACTGACCAAACCCCGATGGAGAAAGTACATTTAGTGAATTAAAATGCTCGTTCTTACAGTGTTTTTAATAAGTGTACTTTATTTTACATCTCCACTTTAAAAAGGGTCAAACAACAAACTAAACAGCATACGACACTGAAACACTTCATTCAGTTTTACTTCAACAAAGTGCATGTAAAGCATCTAAACAATGGAATGTTATCAAAAGGCTTTATCATTATCAAAAGCTTTAAACTGCCAGGGTTCAACTTCTAAACAAGTTGTTAGTTGTAAACACTAAGGACCGAGACGGATCAATTATGTTAGACACTCTTGGAGAATGTTGAGATCTTTTAGATAAACTGCTGGCTGCTGTTCTTCAAACAGTGAGCTGTGCTGCCTCCTTAACCAAAGGCTTCAAGGCACCGAGGTCACGCAGGGGAGAGGACACCCCCACACAATACCACAGGTCTCCAGAGCGGTCTGCGGGAGCACTGAAAGACTCAATCTCCACTCCCTCTGTGGCCAGCAGTCCTGAACAGAGAACAATCGAAGAGAAAAATAGGTGTGATTTTAGACAAAGGCATAACTCAACACCAACTTTCAGCCAAATGTAAAGCCTAAAAGAAAAAAAGGCACTGAAAAAAATCTGGTGTACAGCTCTTTCCTCGGTGACAGAAATGCATGCTTTATTTTGACCAACAGTTACTGCAAAATGTATCTCACCATTAACAACTTGTGCCCTGATTATCTCCTATAGGGTCTGAATTAGTAGAAGGCTTAAGAATCTCTGTCACCTTAATCCCTGAATTATCAAGAATTGCTTTAAAAAGTGTATTTAACAAGAAAAGCCCACTTTCCATGATAGCAGGTGACCTGGAGTTTTACCTTGCCACCTGAGTACATGTCCCCTTCAGTTGCTTTAAAGTTATCAACATCACATCAACATGACAACATCACATACAATAACCCACATCTGCCTGTTCTACTGCCTCACTGAAGCTATATTCAATCATCGAGGAGGCTGAATATGAATAAGTAGACTTTTTATCAAGTTTCAAGAAAATGTGTTTCAAGAATACAAACATACCAAACTTAAGGACATACATGCATATTAATCAAAAGTATGGGTCTAGAAGCCAAATACTTAAATTCCATAGTTGAGAACAGGTATTCTTCCTACAGTATCAATTTTCCATGATGTGGCTTAACAAATGGTCTGGTGTATGGATGATAAGATATAATATTGGTTGAATTTTGATCTGTTTTGTTTTTGCTAACTTTATCTCAAACACCTGGGAAAGAAGGGGAGATGGATCTAACAATTTAACTAAATTACAAACTATCACAAACAACAAAGATCTATTAACATTGTTGTTAGTGCCAAATTTGGTCGTTGGATTTCTGCTACATTGTAAGATGTACATTGTTTTGAAGCTTGGAAGAGGTTTTGAATGTTTCATTTTGCTGAAGAATTTTGATAAATTGATATTTTGTTTTACATGGAAGAAACGTTCCACCAGTTGGCAAATATGTTTGCACGTCTGATCCATCCAGAGTGTTTTAACACAAAACACACTAGTTGTAGCCATCACTTATAGCCTTATACTAACAAGCTTCTTACCAGCCACTGAAGACAAGAGCTGAGGGTTTGTGGAGGCCTTGAAGAACAGCAGGTGTCCAGTGAGAGACACCGGCTGTCTGAACACACTGTCACTCAGCTCCAGCAGGACCGGAACACCACCCTGAACTGAACCACTGGCTTTGTAGCGGCAGCCACTGGCCTCGATCTCCACCTTACACACTCCGCTCGCTGTCCCGTCAGATGCACAGTGGGTCTGGTTAACCTGAGGAGTCCGTACCAATGTGTGAAAAGATTATTTTCCAAAAGAGACACAGTCATCATTGTCATGTGCTGTTTAGCAGAATGAGTCGTTGCTGTACCGTGATTCCAGACTCCTTGGCTAGGCTCAGAACATTGATCAGGTTCGGACAACAGGATTCATGATTCAGCAGTCCGACCAGTACTGATGAGGTCATGTAAGCAGCGGAGGACTTCATGCAATCCCCTGGTTTGAGGAAACAGAACAGGAAGTGTGACATTTCAAAGCAAAACTGCAGATTTTAGAATTACTTTCTTTTATAATTCAATTGTGTATTTATTTACTGGAGCAGTGCTGCATGCCATAGAGCAGACACAGTACAGGACATGTACAAATATCAACCATCATTAAATACAGCAGCTTGTGTACAAATTCATGGCTTCTATTTAACAGTGCTTGTTTCAAGGTGCACCACCAGAGGGAGCTAAAACCCACCATTACATATATCATCTTCTTTTGTTACTATCCCTTTCTTCAGGTCCCTGGTAACACAAACAGGTTTGACCAGTAGATCTACCTTGAGTAGTGATTTGAACATGGCTGACTGGTCTCTTGGAGGTAGTGCACGACTGCAACACAGAGCCGACAGCTTCTCCGAGTTTGATCAGCTGGTGAGACTCCTGAGAGAATGTGCTCGCCAAAACCTGTGCGTTTACCTACAAAAATGGAGAAGACATGGTGCTTTTGTGAACTGAATGTGATCAAACATTTTTAAAACGAATTCTTCACATCAACATCTCTGCCTGTGAGCTGTTGGTTCTTGTGTATTTTGTAATGCTAAAGAACTTGGCTCACCTTATATGCGAATATGCATTCTACCAAACCTGGTTATGTTGTCATTACAGTAAAGCAAAGTTAGGTGATCCTTCATTTGCAAATGTGAGCGTTAATCTCCCTGCATAAAGCACTGCATCTTGAGGCTCTGTTACAAACCTCAGATTGAGAAACACTTTTAAAAGTACCTAAATGAACAAATCTAAATAGTTGCAAATGCAAAAAATAAAGTTTACGGGATTCCTTTACACCCACAGCACTCGATGTATATTGTGACTTTGTTTATTTTACCAGCTGTTGATTGTATGTTTTGACCATGATTACTTTATTCTCACTAACTTCGACGCCAGGAGAAAAGAAAATATGGCAACCTGATCATTTCATTTAATCATATAGAGGAATACTCAAAAGCTATTTGTTTAGAAAGCCATAACAACACTGAATAGAACTTACTGCTCCGACCAGCTTGTTGCCTTTCACCATGTCCACAATCTGCAGAGCAATATCCTCACCACAACGAGCCTGAGCCTCCTTCGTGCTGGCTCCCAGGTGAGGACAGCTGACCACGTTAGGATGCTCAATCAATGATCGGTTTTTAGGAGGCTCCTGCAGCCAAACATAAACATAAAGTAAAAGATAGGCTTCAGCCTCTCTTCTTTTAGACAAATAAGTGATTAATGATACAATCTGATTCTGATTATTTGTATAAGGTAATATTCCATTAGTCTTGCCTCAACAAAGACGTCGAGCCCTGCTCCTCCACACTGTCCGGACTCCAGAGCTCTGAGGAGAGCATCCTCATCGATGATTCCCCCTCGTGCACAGTTCACAACCTTTACTCCTTTCTTGCATTTTGCAAATGATTCATCATTAAGCAGACCTACAGCAAAAAAAAAAAAAGGGATTGAAATTGAAAGAAAATGCTGTTATTTTGAAGTACAATTTATGATTCATAATTTACTCAGGAGAAACTTGGTAAAGCTCACCGACAGTAGAGGGCATTAGAGGAGTGTGGACAGTGATATAGTCACACTGGGGCCAAAGCTGCTCCAGAGACATCGGCTCCACCCCCCAGCTGGCCGCCACCTCAGGTGGAGTGATTGGATCGGAGCCGATAGTCTGAAAAGCGTAAGAAACAGAGCCTGATCGTCGGATCAAATATTCAGCATTTTCTTTGATTACTAGAATAGGTGTTTTATTTCCTGCATGAATTTAAAAATGTGGGTGCGAGGTAACTGGCCACATCATTATCTGACTGGTTAAACCACTGGTTCACAAATGGTATGCCGAGGCTCACTGGCAAGTCCAGGTGTGCCATGGGATTTTTGTTACAATACATTAATACTGCACTCAAGCGCCAAATTCTCTAACAAAAAAAAAATCCTTTCAAGGGAAACTCAGTATTTTGAGCATGACACATCAAAGGCATCTTCATCAGAAAGTTTGAAGACCACTCAGTTACACGTCACCAGTAGAGGCCTATCAACACTGAATAAACTGTATCTGCAAAGTAACTAATATTAAGTAAATAAAAAATTCAGTTACTATGCTCTTTGATCACTATGAAAAAAAAGTGAAAATAATCATTAGTTGCAGCCCTAGGGTAATGTGAGCACACAGTACTGTCAGGCAAAAATCTCCCTACTTACTCTCATGCCAAACGACTGCATTCTGGAGGCGACTTCCTTTCCTATTCTTCCGAGTCCAACTATTCCGAGTACCTTTCCATACAGCTCTGCACCCATGAACTGTAAAATTAGAAAATAAACAATGACCCAAAAAACTGAACGAATCCACGTGTCACCTCTGATTAGTGAAGACCAGCTGGACAATGGAGTCAACCATGCAACAGTAATGGCTTTGTGTGCCCACTGCAAACACAGTCGCTCAAAAACAGCACACGGGGGCAAACTAAACTCTCTCCTCACCTTCTTGCGATCCCAGTTGCCTTGCTTCATCGACATTGCAGCTTGAGGCACATTTCTGAAAACGGAATGATAAAGTGATTTCACTCACGGCAATTCAATACATAAAAAAAAAAAAAGACTGAGCGTGTTCACAATTGCTCAGAAAAACATGACTCGTCTTGCCTTGAGAGGCTCATCAGCAGGGCACAAGTCAGCTCAGCAGCACTGATCGTGTTACCGCTTGGAGTGCTGGAGAAAAAGGTCCACAGTTAATGGACAGAACATTATATTAAAACAAAAATCTGTGCAAACACTGGAGACTTACTTCATGACAATAATGCCCTTTTTGGTGGCAGCATCAACATCTACATTGTCCACACCAGTCCCAGCTCTTCCAATGATTTTGAGATTGTCAGCAGCATTGATGACATCGGCCATTACCTTCGTTGCAGAACGAACCACAAGGCCGTCGTAGTTCTAGGATGGAGAGAAATGCATACAGATTATCTCATAATGGTTTGTTGTTAACGTACTAGAGGATAGATTACAAACCGTTGAAAGTGACAAATTGCCCCACTTCAATGCATCATTATTGCCTCATTTCCAAGTCTTCAAGAGGAGAATATTGTCAAAAATGTAGTTTTAATACTTTGATTGTTTCAGTAAAAGGGTACATTACACAGTGAAATAAAAGAGTGTCTACTCATGCAAGACATGTTAAAGCTAGGGTGTTTTCACGCCTTACCAGTTTGGTGCAGTTAAAAATAACTCTGGTCTGTTTGGGCCAATGAGAAAACTCTCAACTCCGGTGCAGCATGAACAACCAAACCAAGTCAACCTGAAGAGGACGGTCTTGGTCCTCTTCTCTGCGGATTTTGTTGTGGACAGATAGACTAACCCAAAGGCATTTGTAATAGTGGATATAAATTTGGCATAAATTCAATAGCTGATCACCAACTGTTAACAAAGCTGTCTCTTGATGTGTGTCTCCTTACAAAAGGCTATTTATATCTACAAGATCATTTTAACCATGCTAATAATATGTATATGAATCAGTTTGCGAGTGTGGAGTTGTAAAAGTTTTCTTTGTCCAGACCAAACGAACCAAACTACTGGTGAGAAAGCCCCGTGACTGACACACTGACATTAGAGCAGGTAGAAGCAGTGTGGAAGAAATTATCCAATTGTTTAATCAAAAGTAGTAATGCCAAAGTGTAGAAATACTCTGCTGCATTCCAAATTTTACATAGGTATAAGTTTGATAATATGAGTATAATATAATAATACTTTAAATACCAAAAGTAAAAGTATATATTCTGTATTATCGGACAAATTGACTCCTTAAGTGCATTCTTTAATGACCCCTAAAACAATCAGCAGTTGCAACCTTCGTTCAGCGGAAATCATTCATGAACTTGATTATCTGATAAGTATGGCGGATAATAAAATTGATGTAATATGTTGCTTGTTAAGTTAATTTTTGTTTTGTGTTTCTTTGACATTTCATTTGAAACTTCTTATGCTGCTGTCTAAGCCAGGACTGCCTTGTAAAAGGAATTCCAATGGGAATATTCCAGGTAAAATTAAGGTTAAATTCATTAAAAAAAAAACAAAAAAAAAAACATGCATACTTTATCTGCTGGGCAGCTTGTTAATATCACCTCGGAGTGCCACACTAACTTTTTTTATCACTGGTTGCACTGGTGAGCCTTACTTTTAAGGGTGCACCAGCACATGAATTAAGTGATTACATTTTAACATTGCAAACAAATAGAATTATTCAAAAGGTAGCCGTCTACACAACAAGTTGAGACTATATGACTGGCTGAATGTCAATGTGACCAATGAAAATGTTAAGTCGCGATCACCCGGGAGCCCTGGTTTGTATTATCAATCTGAATCTGCAAACTAAGTAGCATGGATTTATCAAAGAATTATAGTGTAATTACAAGTACAATATTTGCCTTTAAAATATGGTGGAGTTGAGCTATAAAGTAGAACAAAATGTACAAGTACAAATGGGCTGCAGTGGTTGAAAAAAGGCAGTCTTGCAACTGTCAAAAGTAAAAACGGTTTTCTGGCACTCAATGGTTAAAAAAAAGGGGCCCTCAGCTCAGTTTTGCCTCAGGATCCAACAATGACTGGTACAACCCCTGACTCGCCTGCAGAGCACTCCCCTTCACTTTATATGGGGCCAGTTCTATTGTTTTCTAATGTGACAAATCCAATCTAAACAAAAAGGCAAATCTGTGATTTTACTGCATGCACACCCTCTGCGATAATAAACAGATAAGAGCCGTCGATGATCTGCAGCATGAGGCGAAAGTGATGATGGGAGAAAACTGGCAAAGTGAGGGATGAGTTGCATCAGCCTGACAGCCTCCCGTGGGGCGGTACTAGCTCAACAATCAAACGTCTCTCACACACCTTGTCCCGGCAAACACAACGTGTCGGGCTCGTGGTAACGTTTGCCCCAAAATGAACGAGCACACACCTGATATTAAACTTTAAATGAGAATATTCACAGGTGCTGCTTTTTTCCCCTACTTTCTCGGTCAAAAACACGAGCTTTAAAAAGATGCTAGCTTATAACGACTAAACTTTTTTTAAAACGTGATGGGGAAAAAAACGGTTGCGCAGAAACAAGAAACGACAGCCGGTGCATGTGGAGGTGATTATATAACACAGGAAAGAGCCAAGTTTACCTTTATCTCCGCGATTAATTCATCCTTCTTCATGTTCTGTTTCTCCGTGACTCGGATGCCATTTTCCTCCAGAAGCGTCTTGCACCGAGGGTCCACACTTTCACTGATTAAAACGGTCTTGATGGAGACAGGGGCCATCTTTGAGCTCTCTAGTAGTTGGTAGTTGGTGGGCAACTAGTGTTGAATGGCTGCTGGCTCCGTGAAGTGATGGACACGGGAAGGCTTTTTTTTTTCCCTTTTTTTTTTCTTTCCCTCTTCGGTTTTGAATGGTTATCACGGATTTAAGACAGCCCCTTTTAAATGAAACCCGCCTCTACTGCGTCTCCTGCTGTTCTGACGTAACGTAAAGTAGTCCGTCCTGACTGGAGACCAGTTCACACAAACCCCGACACCAGCGTGTGATGTGCGGTACAAGGGGGTATGGAGGCATCATAACAAAATAAAAGTACTCTTTATGTATAATTATCATGAATTATGATATATCAATGTACTGTATATACGCAGAATAATAATCTATCTTGTACTTTATACAGTAACAACTGTTAGGATGTATTATTTTTCCTGTGAATTAAGTGCCTGTTTGCTATGCTATAATCACCATGCAATAATGAACTGTATTATTAAGAGTTGCACTTATCCTGTTGACAGATATGATTGAAGCAAGCACTAGCCCCACATTATGAAGGGTTGATACATTGAAGAGACATGCTAGGATAAAAGAAAGAACAGAATGTGCCTGCAAGTAGGGAGGGACCAAGATTGCACGAGGATGATAAGATAGATAGATAGATAGATAGATAGATAGATAGATAGTATTGATACCAAGCTGGGAAATTACAGAAATATGTTTTTGTATTGCTTTGCTTGAATTGCACTGATCCCTTGAAAGGAGATACATTTGCACAAACAAGAAGTAGCAGACGGGGGTTCTGCAAAGAGTTTAATCTTATCTGGACTCAGAACAGATCCGTAAAAGGAATGATAGTAGAAGTCAGGGAGGTTCTCTTCACAGGGGACCTCTCATTACTGATTGAAGGAATCGTGTTGCCAAGGGGCTGGGACCAAGATACACACTCACTCAGCTAATATGATGCATTGGTAAAGTGTCTTTTTCTGGGCGATTGGTTGCAGATTAACAGCACTGCGATTTATCAAACAGATAAAGATCCTTGATGTCAAGCTATTTGTTTAATGATACAATTCCTAATAAAAGGTTAAATGGAACGTCGTAGTATGTCTTCTCTCAGATAAACGAACGCGTTTACACAATCTATCATTATACTTTTTGTAGTAACAGTCTTTCTTTATACTTTATATAATAACAATCTTATTGTACTGTATAAAGTAACAATATATCATTATACTTTATATACAGTCTATCATTATACTTTATTATATTAACAATCTATCAACATATTTTATATAGTAACAATCTATCACTATAATTCATATAGTAACTGTAATTATACTTTATAGAAGAACAGTCTATTATTATTCTGTATATAGAAACAATATATAATTATGCTTTATATAGTAACAATATATCATACTTTATATAGTAACAGTCTATCATTACACTGTATAGTTACAGTCTATCATTATATAGTAACAATCTATTATTATATTGTATATAGTAACAACATATCACTATACCTAGTACAGTGACAATATATCATTATGCTGTATAGACCGTATTTACAATGATTTGTTTTTGTTGAAAATATTTTAATGCCTCAATTAAAATCAATCTCGTTCTTATCTTGTCTATGTCTTGTCTTTAACAGAAGGTCAGGCGAGTTCCTTTTCCAGTCCAAATTAAACAGATGCTGTTCATCACCTGACTCATTACACTGCACATGACTGGCCCTTAATCTCAGCCTCAACTCAGTTTTGAGACATGCCCATCACAGCCAAACCATTTTATCTTCTTTCACGTTGAGATTTTACAACACATGTCATTTGTTTGTCTGCAGAATCCATATGAGAATCCATTTTGTTGCCCCAACTTGTTTCCCTTCCTCCAAACAGGAATCTGCTGTTCATCATGTCACTTAGTTCACAAAATGACTGCGCAGTTTGGTCATATGAGTCTGGATTAACCTGCTAGAGTGCCATATTAACCCCCATATTCCTCCCACTCTCTATCCAACCAAAAAGCACAACTGCATTGTAACACTCTTGAAGATATGATGTCAAATCAAGAAATAATGTTGGATATGAAATAGCTCTATCAGCTCTTTCATTTGACACAGTGAGAATGGAGCTATTGTGGCCCCCTACTGGCGCCAGCATAATAAAAACCCATGTTTCTGACACTGTGCTCTAAAATGTCTTGGTAACACTCCTGATTTTATGCTGCAGTTTCTGCAGACACCTGTGATTCACTACAGGGGAGTTTAATTACAAATTGAATTAAGCAAGTGCTGATTTTTGTTTGGTATAAAATGTATTTATTTATTCATTTATTGTTCCACAGCAAAGCAAATAAATACTTCATGAGTCCGCATATAAAAGCAGATTCTTTGGAATATGGAATAGGTTCAGGGGCACACAGCGTCACCTGTCGTCAATCAGCAGAAACGCTCCGGATTGGTTGAGGTGTTGCCAGGATACAGGTCAACAGATGCGGACCTTCAGAAAGCTGTATGTTACTTGTAAAGAGTTAACACTAGCTAGCTTCATTTCGCAGTAGTATTTGTTTCTTTATTTACTAGGTAATATATCGAATCCAAATGGCATCAGTGGTTCAGTACGGCCGACGAAGAGGCTCCAGTAAGAGAGGTGAGAGCTACAGGAACAGAGTTTTAGGTTAACCCCACTGAAGGTAAGCTAGCTGGTATAAACTAGCTTAGTTTTTAATAGTAACAACAGCAGTCTTGAAACTCTGTATCGTAACATTGAACTTTATTTAGTAAGAGTGGCTTTGAAAAACACCAGGTTATTTCAGGATTATGCATCCGGTCAATGTCAAGCATGATGATAGCATTTGTAACAAAAAGAAAGTAAAGTGCTGCTTCGACAAAACAGAGGACGTCACGTTAGTGTTCTCCATGGCAGCTACAGCCCTGCTCATATAAACACACATCAGCCTTTGTTTGGCACACAGCGACTACTGTCTCTTCCATCATGGAAGAAATAAATATGCATACCATAACATTCTGGGAAAAACAGCATTATTAATGCGGACATTTTCAGGCCCCTTAAAATATTCATATACATCAAATACAAAATATTCTAGATGTAGTGTCTGACTGACAGGTCTTTTTCAGTGTCTTCAGCTGAGGAGGTCAGCAGGATGATCCAGCCACCGGACCTCCGACAAATCACTGTTTTAACCAAGGCTGAATGGCTAAGGATTCAGGATGAACTGAACAAGGTTCATAAAGAAGAGGAGAGCGTGAGAGAGGCGGTGAAAGAGAGAGAGGCCCTGCACTTGCAATCTAAGGAGGTGGTGAAACTGTGGTCCAATACCATCGCTGTAAGTTGCCTCTTCAGGGATTTTCTCAGATTTAATATGGTCTTATTATATTTAGATGTGATTGTGAGCTTGACATACTCTATGTTTACATTTATCAAAGGGTCAAAGGCAAAAAAAGCTTGAGGCAAAGAAGATTCGGGATGAGCTTGAGGAGGAGAAAAAGAAAGCGCTTGATAGAGAAGAGGCCAAATATCAGGAGCAGAAGCGGAAAGAGGCCACTGAGAAGGCCAAGACTCAGTTGTTTTATCAAAACGACCGTGTTAGAGGATTACATGTTGGTACCACTTGAGAATTATTGTCTCACTTTTACATGTTTGGCTATTTGTTGATGTTTTGCGATAAAACAAATTATACCTTCACAGAGTGGGCTCCTGCTGACAGAGGTGCTGAAGGAGAGGGAGACTCAGATTGAGCTGAAGCAAAGAATGAAGAGTGCATCTAAAAATGTGGATAAAGACTTCTGTAAAATTGTGAAGACCCGGGAGGATGAAGCCTTGAGACAGGAGAAGGAGAAAGCGCTTCAGAAAAAGCTTGAGAGACAGGCTGTTGTTGAGGACCTGAAGCAACAGTAAGTCTTAAATCATACCCGAGAACCAGCTGCAGATACAACAGATGTCAGGGTTTTTCGCTAAGTTGTATAAACGATTAGATTAGATTAGATTAGATGACTTTATTGTCCACCTTGGTGAAAATTTATCTTTGGCTTCTCCAAGACATAAAAACACACAAAACAAATTCAAACAGGACAAATTCAAACACTCCACAAAGTACAACAAAAAGCAATAAATAAATAAATAGATAAATTGATAAATTGTTGTGCAAACAGGCGACAAAAGGGAGGAAACAGCAGATGTAATTACTGTACCCTGTAAAGGGGGATCACTTGTACAGTCATGACCTCTTTAAATGGCGTTGAGAGCCTCTACAGCATGTGGCAGAAAAGATTTTTTGTAAATATTGCGGCTCGCCCTCGGGACTCTGAATCTGCGACCAGATGGTAGCAGTTCGAACTGTGAGTGTAAGGGGTGTGAGGAGTCCCCAGATATCTGTCTGGCCTTCCTCACTGCCGCACTCTGAAACACTTCACAGAGTTGATGTTGTGGCTTACCAACCACCTTCCCTGCAATTTTTACTATAGAGGACAACTTGTTTTTTTGCCTCACATTTAAGTTGCCATACCAAGCAGCCATGTTAAACTGCAAGATGCTTTCAACGAGGCCTCTATACGCCATCTCCAGTATGTGTGAGCTTACACCAAAACTCTTCAGTTTCCTGATTAAAAACAGTCGCTGGTTTGCTCTCTTAAAAACACTCTCTGAGTGTGCACTGAAGCTCAAGGTGGAATCAATGATTGTACCCAAATATTTAAAATGATCAACCACCTCCACAGGCTCGTTATTCAGAATAACAGGGGTGACATTAGCAGCTCCCTTCGAATGTAAAATAAGTTCTTTTGTTTTGGCAACATTGATTTCCAAATAACTGGCCTGGCACCAGTCCTGCAATAAATAAACCTGTCTAAAATACGCTTCCTCATGTGTTGGATCATTTTCAGATATGAGCCCAACCACGGCCATGTCATCTGCATATTTAAACAGGTGAACATCATTGACATTCACAGTCATGGAGTTCAAATAAATTGAGAACAACAGTGGCGACAGCACACACCCTTGCGGTGCTCCAGTATTTAAAACCAGTTCATCTGAGTAGATGCCATTCATAAAAACCTTCTGAGGGCGGTCACTTAAAAAACATCTAATCCAATAAATTAGCCCGCCATTCACATTCATCATAAAAAGTCGTTCTAAAAGAATATCAATTTGCATCGTATTAAAAGCAGAACTAAAATCAATAAAAAGAACTCGGGCCAGTGTTTTTGGCTTTTGCAGATGTTTTGCTATATAGTCCACCAGGGAAACAGTTGCATCTTCT
>OMLP01002070.1:0-11458 GCA_900302685.1 Spondyliosoma cantharus
GGGAGTTGGGTGCTGATGGGGGCGAGGGGGCGTCTGACCGCAGGGCAGGCTTTCCGCAGTTGTTTTAGGTCCTGCAGTGACCTCATCATGTACTGCATCTGCTCCCGTAGGCAGTCGCTTGAGTCATGTAGACAGAGCTGAGGAGACAAAAGAGAGAGGGGTCAGATCAAAGTTGTCAGCAAATTAAAGAGTAAGCAAATGGATCTGGAGATTCAAAGCCTTTCTGATGAGGTACAGCAGAACGGCTCTAATAACAACACAAGGCGAGTACAGAGTAGCATGATGTGTCGTGGGCATGCTCAGGCTTGCAGGCAGTACGACAGAACACCTCTTATTGTAATCCTAAAGGCCAGCAGACCTGCTGATCAAACAAGCTTATTCAATAGGATGGAGGATTTCAACACAAAGCGAATCAATCTGTCCGTTAATTTACGCGGCCACGCCAGCGACGTCAGTGAACGCCCTTATTTCATTGACTCAGGCATGATTCAACTGAGCAGCCAGACAGGTGTTATTGCAGAGAGCGCCGCACTCATGTCCAACGTCAACTATTTATCGGAGCACTGGAGCAGAAGTGAAACATCTGCAGTATATCAGGGGAGTAACCGGGCCCTGTCGGGTCTTTATTTAGCTACAGGGGTCCTGCCTCTTTAAGGGTGCAGCGTGCCTGTCTATGAAATCTACCAGTGACACGCTGAGGAATATAATACCGCTGCTTCCTGTCTGACTCACCGAGCTGATTGGTCGGAACCAGCCAGTGAGCAGCGGTGGCTCACTCTCAAACTCAAACAGGGCGAGGGAGATCATGTGATGGTGTGTGTGTGAGAGTTTAAGAGTAGATGTAAAGCCAAAGGAACAAATGTGAGGCCCCTGGAACACACTCCAACCCATGTATTAAATACAAGGACTGTTTTCCCTTTATTCTGTTTGCTGCGTTTAACTCCTCCAGCTGAGTGTGACATTGCCATAAAAAATAAGAACATGTAAGCTAAAACCAGCGGAGGAGAATCACAGGATGCAGGTTCGAATGTGGCCGTGGAGGTCACATCCAACACGAGCCGACCTAACAGCACACTCCCGGCCCCTGCTCGCTGACCTCTGAACCTGTGAGTGACTCCACACTGTTCTCATCAGAACTCTACGAGATGTTGCAAGAACTTGAGAAAATACGCGATGGATATGGACCAACAGAGCAGGAGGGATCGAACTGTGATGTCATATTTAATCAAAGCAATATGATATTCAATAATAATGAAAAAAAACAAGCTGCTCATGCATGTCCACTCTGACAGTTAAAGATCTCCATATGCTGCAGAGTAGAGTGACTGTTTACTGTGGAGGCGTCTGAGCATCACTGACCGATCAGCCGTATGCTGCAGTGGCAGATGTTCTCATCCAGACAGATCCCCTATTCACAGTTTACTGAATATTGTTTAGGCTACTTCTCTTTTTGTTCTTCAACCACTCTTGGTTTTGTTTAAGAAAAAAAGTGCAGAAAGTATAAAAGAGATGAACTCACCATGTCTTTTCCTCTCATCTGTCACACTCACAAGATCCTGCAACTGCAAGAAACATGATGGGGCACTTTTTTAGTAAAACAGCTCACACACGTTCACTCTGTAAGAAATCACGACAGCGTGTAAAAGAACTGGTGAACACTCACTTCTAATGAGGCAGCCTCCGTCCAAAGGATGGCAGCGTGTAGTCAGACGTCCGAGCTGCTGCGGGCTTCAGTGTTGGCAGCAGCAGTAGATGTGATCCGGCCCGTGTGGACAGATGTGCTGACTGAGTCTGACTGAGAAGATCCGCGCGGCTCGCCTGCTTTTTACAGCTCCGCGCTCTGCAGCCAGTCACAGCAACTCGCGTCCGAATGAGCCAATCAGAGCGCAGGAGGCTCCGACACGCTCATGTGCAAACACACACTGCAACACAAGACCCGAGACCACCGATCTTTCTTTCTTTCTTTCTTTCTTAACTGCACACACTCACTTGATAATGGAGATTAGCTAAGTTGGCTATAATTGCAGGAGTGCCTTTTTATTCTTTCAGTCTCACTTTGACCTCAAATTAATTTCACTTCATGTATTTTGCAGAGCTGCAACAAGTAGTTATTGTTGACTGCTGATTTGTCAGGTATAACTCTTTGGATAACCCAGTTTGATCAGTTTGATACATTTTTGGGTGGAAAAAAATAATAATTTTGTGATTCCAGCTTCTTAAATGTGATTATGTTCTGGTTTCTTTACTCCTCTATGACAGCAAGCTGAATATCTTTGGGCTGTGGACAAAACAAGACATCTGAGGACGTCATTTTGGGATTTGGGGAACACAGATGGACATTATTTACAATTTCCTGACATTTTATAGACCAAACAAGTAATCAATATATTCTCCTTTTTTTTTTTTTTACATTATTAGGCTAAAAGGAATATTACTATTCTATCTCTTTTACAGGGGAGTTCTGGTCAAGACAGCAGCACAAAAAAGTTGCACAAGAAACACACAACAACTTAAAACAGCATTCAGTGGTCCTTTATAATCCAACAATCTCATATAATCAAATCAAATCAAGATCATAACCAACAGAAAACATAATCCTTAGTTCAAGCCCTGGCTCTTTGGAAAAATAGGTTACTGAGGTCAGTTTGAGTTCGCTTGTGTCTTCTAGCTTAAAGGGATGTAATTAGGTGTCTCTGTCCTTGATTTAATTGACTGCATTATGATCCATCTTCATGGTAAATCTGCTGATTCCTTCCTTGACTAATCATTTAGTCTCCATGTGTCAGAAACAATTTGTAGACAAAACAAAACTTGTCTCCCAAAGCCCACAATGACGTCTTTATACCAATGTCCAAAGATTTTCACTTTACTGTCACAGAACACCACCAAATATTCACATTCAAGAAACATTCGGGAAAAACATCTTTTGAGCATTTGATTGCTTTGAGCCAAATGACGATTGATCGACTGATTGTGATGCATTTGTGTGCAGATAAACCCTTTTTGTGTTTGTTTTAAAGTCACGTTTGCAAACCTTTGCGCTCTTGTTTTGGCCGTTTGGTAAAAGCTTGTCCTGCTGGTGGCTCGTTTGTTACCCAGCTGAATCACAGTGGAAGCAAAATACCTGAATGTAAATGTGATCATCTGTAGCCTAATTGGGCATTGAGCCTGCAGCCCTGACAGTTATCTGGCACTCGACCTCGCATTTACACTATTCAGTGAATGGGTGTTTATGCAAATCTGATCTGCATCTGTTTGTTACTGTCGGGGGGGGGTGAATCCAGAACTGACGGCCTGCTGTTCACGTGCAGATTCCTCTCCAGCGTTTTGCATGTGGCATGTCCTAACCTGCTTCACTCCAATACCAGTGTAGGGCAGAATGCAACCTTCAACATGATGATAGTATAATAAACTTGATCACATTTAGAGTTCACCAGAGTTCATCTATAAGCCAAGGATTCACCTCCGCCACACTGGTTTAGGGAGACTGAAAGCGCTTTAATGCAGAAAATAGCATACAAACATAACAGCATGAAGACATTTGTCAGAGTGCAGGTTATTGAGAACTCCAGGCTTTCACTCATCCCTCCATTATCTTCCTCTCCATTCAGGACGGTTCCTCCATCAGCCCGTACACTCTGTGCATTAAGTAATTACACGTGGCTGCAAATGGAGTTGTGATTATTTCAATTTTTCCAACACAGACGACCTTTAATTCTGCTCACTTCTGCCTCCCTGGATGCCTAATGGACACACTCATTACACGAGGTGGTACTTGAACACAATCCATGGCCATTAAAGGTCACCCATGAATGTTTTACTCTCCCTTCCATATGCTACTTGATTTGATAATCGCGCTGATGTTTTATTATCAGTTCTCTCTTGACGGCACAGTCATAAATATTGTAGTGGTGACGGTCATAAAGGCCGAGCGCTCAGGTAAGTCCGGTGCACAAATACACAATCCTGCATCACTGAGGCCAGCCTGGCAGATCCAGATAGATCCTTATGGGTCTAACAGTGTCGGGGTTGAATTTTGTCTCATCTTTCATTTTCAAATATGAGTAAAAAGCAGTAATAAATTCATTTAGGACGACATTTGAGCGTCTGCTTTAAACCTGTGAGCGTGCAGCGGGACATTTACCCTCCTGAACACAAGAGAAGTTTTCTTTTACGCCGACATGTTTCACTTGTGTGTCTTTAAACCAGAAGTTCGGTGCCTTTGAGAGGAGGCCGGAGTCTCTCACATGTGGACCTGCAGTGCCCTCTAGAGAAATCTCAGCTCAACTGGATTTTTCCTACCCTATTTTTTCCTGTGCAGGATGGTGGCAGGGTTGGATTTTGTCTCGATCAGCTGAGGTTTTGATTTGGTTTCATTATACTCATCCACATTGATAGATAGATGTTAAATGTATAATCAAGTCAACTATAATTAATAGTTATTTGCCTATTAACAAACAATTAAATGTTTAATTGACATTTCTACCTCTGTATTTTAACCTAACTTTTGTGTTCTATTGTCCTTATTTTTGTTCTAGAAATGATCTTATATTATGCACATTCTTGTTATTTCCATACCCATATTTAACAACAAGCAGAGTTGGCACTGGTTTCATGGCTGCACTGTCTTCTTCACATTCTTTTTACTTTTACTATTATATTTCTGTGAGTGAGCTGTTTTTTTTTTTTTATGTGGGTGAAATATGTCTGCAAGAATAAGCTGGTTAGGGGCTTCACCCCATTCAGCAGCTTCTTCGGGATTTGATTTTTAACACACAAAAGGTACTTACCGCAGCGCTGTAGCAGTAACAACTTAGTCACTAATGTTTTCCTTTTGGAGGACATTTAAGTGAGCACGTCTTTTAAATCTCTGTACTAAGTGTGTGATAACGGGTATAAAAGCTTGATGCTATTAATGTTGACATGAGGTTTAAATTCCTCTCAAGTATACTGGCATCTGTTGTGTTGTGTCTTCAACAGTGTACGTGATAAATACTTAACAAGAGCTCCATCAATCTGTATGGAGTCTCCTTGAATTCTAATGATGAAATAATCTCATCTGTCGACCCCCAGTTTGTAAAAAATCCTATCAAGGTGAGAACAACAGCCAGCCGCATTACATTCACTTATTCAATTTGGCAATCAAAAAAATGAAATCTGATGAAGCAAAGTCATCACGAGCCTGCCTCTGTTGTATAATCCCACATTATGAATGAACTATGAATTACGGTCTGAAGGTTTTCCTCAGTCGGCCAGTGACATGTCCTGATTGTGAACACTTTGTTTCTATTCGTGATTTTGTTTTCAACAGAATTGTACATTTGCCTGCAGACATGACAGATCCTCCAAACTCGTAATGCTGTGAGCTTCCCCGTCGTACGTCTCTGCAGTTTTGTAAAGTTTGCCGTCACTTGTTCTCAGTCTTTCTCAGAATTACTATTCTGACATCTGCAGGAGATTGGCAGGATGAGTCCAGGGCAGGGTCGGTGCACCGGGAGTTATTCATCTAATGTGAGCTTCATTAATTAGCCTTCTTATCTGTGTGATACAGATTAGACCACGAACAGCCGCCCACCTACTTTATAGGCTCCTGAATCCAGACATCAGACAGGTTGAAGCGTGACGGCATCTTTGTAAATACTTCACATCTAGAAATCTAGACTTGTAGTTGTTGTAGACAGATATTGTGATTAATAATGAAAAGAACATGACATATTTGTTAATACATAAACTGTTTTATTCATGTCTTTTAAGTCGTCAGACTCACTAAATGCAATTGTATTGGAAAGGTCACAGGTAGGTCTAACACTGTCCACTAGATGGCGTCATCAGCCAGTTTAAAGAACAGGTCAGCAGTTGAAAGTTTTGGTTGGGTGGACTGCAGTATGTGTGCTGACAGGCTAAAACTGACTCCATGTGGTGTCTGGTCTGTGTTTGGGTGAGCTGACTGGGACAAATTCCAATCAGTTATGTTCATATGGCAATAAAATAAGATGTTTAACGAGAGACGTTGGTATTCTTGAGAGCAGAAGGAACACATTCCAACTTTTATGATGGTAAAAATGAATTCATATGTAGTAAAACTCATCCTTATAATATATAATATAAATCACGCAGGGATAATAACAGATGTGTTGTTGACAGCGCTGCATCTTTATATTTGATCTTTTACATCTTCATATATCATCTTGCTAATTAATTACTTCTTTTACATTGATATTTTTTTCTTTTTCATTGTCTATTGATTGGTAAGTTTTTCTGCTTTTTGTCATGTAATTTTTGTTGCATTTTCACAAATTATACTGACTGTATTATCATTTTTTTTTTGGCCTGTTGTACAAGCCAGATGGCTTCTTGACCACTCCTGACATCTCTCATAATTCTATGAATTTCATGTTATCTTGTCTGTATGTAAATAACATCAAAGTACAAATATGACCAAGTTTTTTGCTGCCTGATCTTTACTTGGTCTAGTGCGACCTGTAGCCTATAGTGGCTAACTTTAATGTTTTTAACAGAGGTGTTAAATCGATGCTGAAAGAGAAACAACACTGATCTCTATATAGTTAGTACTGGACTGTACTTTTTTTATACCAGTTTTGTATTTTTATCCTCCTTTTTGTTTTGTTCACTTTAACTTCTTTTTACTTTATTTCCTAAAAATACTCTTGTGGACAGGCGTTAATATGCGTCTTGCTATAAACACCAAGTGCAGTTTGAGCCTGATTGTATGTTGCAGCAACAATGTTACCATCATGCCCATGTCAAATGAATAAATAGACTATCCCTCATTTGTCATGGTGTTATGTCACCTTTTCAATGAGTATTGACTGGAAATAAGGTGCTTCTTCACATGACTACTTCCCTTGCTCATTTCAACCCATGTGACATCAGGGAGTATGTTTTTTGTTTGTTTGTTTTATTATGGCAACCAAACACCACAGCAGCTCATTCCGCAGGTTTGTTTCTTCCTTCCTGGTTGAGGATGTGATGACTGAAACTGTCTGCTCTTTTAAATACAATTTTGTAGAAAAGTACTGATTATTCTTAGCCACATGTACTTCAGCAAGTCCACCACATAAATACCAAAGAGAAGAAAAACAATGTGCAAGAGTCAGGTGATCTCTACTTTATTTAAATTAAATCATAAAGGACTTTCAAAGCATTTTAATATTTACCAAAAACACTAACCTTTTTTTCTGAATTAGATTTTCGTCTCTCATTAATAATCACTATATATTCATAGGTGCTAGGCAGAAACATGGAAGAAAAATATAGGCGCACAGTAGGTCAAACAGTACTAAAAGCATAACTAGGAATTGGTCGTAAACAGAAGTCAAGGCACAAACATACTGCAACAGACATGGAAATGGTACTATAAAAAGTGAGAGAATGTTAGGTACACACAAACTTTAAATATCAGTTAGAATTTCGCAATAACTTCACCCTGCATGTGAAGCTTTTTTTTTTTTTCTCTTTTCAACGTTTTATTCTTTTTTATGATCATTTTGTAGGAATGTTAGATAATTTGTGCAGATTACAGAGCTAATATTTGCCTTGTTGACTCATGCAGAACAATATGCGGTTTGGCTATGAATGATGAACTTATTCAAAACATTAAACATTAAATAAAAAAAAAAGCACTTTCTTTTATCAATCATATTTTATGTCCATGCCTGTGCTTCAACTCTTAAAAAATAAGCTTCATGTGATTAAAAGTTTAATAATTTGCACATCAGAATTTCTAAAAGTAAGATGAATGCATTTATATAAAAAACTTCTCCTTTGACTCCTCTAGTAAATTGAAATTAAAGATGAAAGAAATAAAAAAAAGAACAAAAATACAATAATAAATGTTGATTTTTTGTGGTCATAGCCCAAAGAGTTAACAATACGAGTGACTGGATCAGCAATCGTTGAAATTCCACAAGGCTCGTCGGGTTTTCAGTCTCTTAGGTGTCTTTATAAAAAGCAGATCAAAGCAGAAATTGTGGTTGGCCAGTGCAGTCATTCATGATGTGTGTATATTCCCCTATATCTGTATGGTCACCGAACTGTTCAAGTAATCTGATGAAATACAAAAGAAAACAATCAGTCAGTTCAAACAGGCTTCATATTATTCATGTTATAAAGCCGAACCACTCTGAGTCATTTCTCTAAACTCACCTTGACTCTTCCTCAGACAGGTTGTTAGAAGAGGCCACAGTCCTTCAGGTTGTTCTTGATGATGACGTCAGTGACGGCGTCAAACACAAACTGCACGTTCTTGGTGTCGGTGGCGCAGGTGAAGTGGGTGTAAATCTCCTTGGTGTCCTTCTTCTTGTTCAGATCCTCAAATTTGGTCTGGATGTAAGCCTGAGCCTCCTCGTACTTGTTGGGGCCTGAGGGACAGGGAGTGATGAGGAGGAGTTAGAGGAGTGTGAGAGAATCTGCAGAGGGGATCAGGGAATTTGATTTTCTTTCCCTAGTATATGTTCATTTTAACTGTTTTTTTTTTTTATATGAAGTGCTCTGTAAATGTCCTGCTGTTCAGCTCTATACAATAAAAAATTGGTATTAGTGTTTCATTCAAGTCACACAGATAAGTCTTTGGCTTTATCAAACACTGAGTAGAAACTCATGAATGCATTATCAGAATGCTCAAAAAATCCTTCCAGCCATTTGGATGAAAAATATTATTTCATCTAGTTAGTTTCATAATTAAAACAAAGGTGGTAGCTCCAAATGTCAAAAGCATGATTTATACAATCTGAAACAGAATTACAAAACTTCTACCACCAGTTTTATGTGTCTGTAATTTTGCTGCTTTGCAACATTTTACATTTATATACTATAAGCATGGGACTAGTATTAACTGGGGACCTTTATTCATTTTGTAATAATTACAGAAGTCTTCTGTGATCATAATCTTGTGCAAATCTGCCATGACCGTAATTGGTAAAATAAAGATGCTAAAGCAAATAACCTACCATATTTCACTAAACACAGGGGTCATGGGACAATATTAGTCAACAGCAGTCAACAGTTGTGCTGTGAGATTGCATACTGACGTTTAAAAAGAGTGATGACAGAGCAACAAAATGTTGTGATATTCAAGTGCAGCCACAAAGCTTCTGTTACTTGATCCAAATGAATTACAAATGTGTATTTATGTGTATCTAGGAGTGTCACCACTCTAAAAATCCACCATTTGATTTCACTTTTGCTTTAAACATTTTTTCACAAGTGATGGCTTTGCTATTGTGAAACTTGGACTTTCATGCCCTTAACATCGTTTATGAGATGCACTTAAACGCACCATGACGCCCCCCTGGCCACTAACATCACCATTACTTGTGACACATGCAGAGAGTGGGCAACACAACTGAAAAACTATATTATTAATGTGGCTGCTGAAGAATTAAAGCTCAGCTTCTATAACATTGATGTTACCCAGAGCTCTGATATCATATCCATGTGCAAATGCGCCACAAGAAACACTGATGTGAGGGGATACTTTCAAGATCACCCCTGGTTATACTAGTCTCATGTGTGTTAATCTGAGCTCAATGTTGTGAAGATAATGAAATCATTTTAATTTTATGGCCTTCGCCCATCGAGTAACTGGGATAGGCTCCAGAAATCCCCCTGAAAAATGGGGCAACATAACCACGACCCTCACGGAAAAAGCGGAAATAGAAAACGGAACTTTAATTTTAACATGCTTTTATGGTTTATGCATATGAGACTAAAAAACGGCTACATAGTTCTTTGTGATTTTTTTTGTATGTGCTTTGGCTGGTAAGGACAGCCATCTGTTTGTATACATCTGTGCATTTGTACGGACAGGAGAAAAACATAATAAACGTTTGTCAAAAAGTTGATATTTTTTCTTGTGTTGTACAAAAAGACAAAACTTAATTTCTGCAAACTGGATTAAGCAACAGCTGCAACTAAAGAATTATTTTTTATCTTGAGGCAAACAAAATATGTTTTTCATCCAGATGGTTGAGTCTTTGGGGCTACTTTATTGGTTTTTCAAAGAGAGCTGGGTAATTATTCAAAGAAATGGATGCTTATTTTTTTTAACTGAACAGAATGACAATACATGAGCACAAATGGGGATAAGCATTGTTATATGATTTTGTTTCAGGAACAAAGAACAACTTAACTGAAAAGTGACCATATCACATCGTATTGACATAATATTTGACTTGTTTTAAAACGGTTTAATTTCAGACTGACTTTGACATTGTTAGGATATGTTCAATAAGAAACACAACTGAGGCTTTGTCTATGTGTTGGCTGTGTCCTGTGCTTGTTCTGACTGTACCAGTGTACTCTGGGAAGCAGATGGTCAGAGGGCTGTGGGCGATCTTCTCCTCGAACAGGTCCTTCTTGTTGAGGAACAGGATGATGGACGTCTCTGTGAACCACTTGTTGTTGCAGATGGAGTCGAACAGCTTCATGCTCTCGTGCATCCGGTTCTGGGTGGGACGGGCACAAGATGCAGAAATAAGGAGATTACTATAGAGCACAACTAGGGCACACAGAGGAAATGAGTTCACTGGAAACCCCAACCTCCCTTTTCATTTAAATCAGCCTGGCAAATGGGCTCCACTGTGAACTCACCATCTCCTCATCCTCAGCCAGGACCAGGTCGTAAGCGCTCATGGCCACACAGAAGATGATAGCCGTGACTCCCTCGAAGCAGTGGATCCACTTCTTCCTCTCCGACCGCTGGCCTCCGACATCAAACATCCTGCATAGAGACAAACAAGCTTTAACATGCTGTTTTTAACACTGACAGACAAGCTTAACAGCTTCAAGGTCTCCCCCCTCTCTCTCCAGTGAACATGTCTCTGCCTCGCCCCCTCTCTCCACTGTACAGGCCTTGTCATTTTTCCTGGCATTTGTTGGCATTTTGGTTTGCTGCAGTTGCTGTGGCAACAGGTGGCCTTATAATGGGGTGAGGCATCGTCTGCTCCAGTGAAAAACATGCTCACTCTCTGCATACTTCAAGTCAACCTCAAAATAATAAACAATACTACTACATAACAGGCAGTCTTCAGACAGGTTGAGGCATGGAGACCCTCCCATGACTTATTCATGAAAAGATGGACGAGAGAGGGCAGACTGACGACATTTAAGCTGCCAGCGACCATTAGTAGCATAGCACAAATTGTCATGACACTATACTCATCTGCAGAATTTGGTTCATTGGAACAGACCTGTCAGTATCGCGGACCGCCCAGATTCAGGCTGAGTAAGCACAAGCCATTATAACAGTGACACACTTTAGACTGTTTACCTCAGCGGTGCGCTCATCGTCTCCAGCGCTGCTTACATAAGCTCAATATATCGCAGCAGCACAGCGCTGAAGAGCTGCTGAGGGTAAACATATGCCGGTTGGATTTGATTTATGTTGTCCAAAGAGAAGTAAAATAAATCAAAGGATGCAAATGTGAGACTTAAATAT
>OMLP01002070.1:11566-24783 GCA_900302685.1 Spondyliosoma cantharus
CCTTTTCATTTCCACTGCCTTGATAGAGCAGTTTAGGTCTGACTTACATTTCACAGTTTCCTCTGCCATTTCCAAATCTTTTGCAGTGACTAATATCTCAGTAAGATATTAATTTGTTTGTGAGGGACAACAACAATCATCAGGTTTCGTATCACAATGAGGAATATACATTCATAATTACACTTTCAGAATGACATACATTGTAAAAACGGGACAAGTATGGGTGTAGACTGGCATTAAAGATAACAAACTGAAGTGGTAAAAATGTGTTTGTCTTTCATAATAATGAGACATTTTCTCGTTATCATTATTATGTATAACCTGGCTGTGATAATCAAGCTAAAAACCCACACATACGTATAGTTTGTGTGGGATAACAACTTTGTGTGTGAGCAATATGTACAAATTCCCCACTGTAACAGTATCGAGTGGAGTGGGATGACCTGTTTGGTTTAAAGATGTTTCAAGCTCTGAAATGAGACAGCAACTTCTCAAGAACCCCACAAATCGGAAAAACAAATGTTTTCCTTTCCGTGAACTTTATTGACTTTCCAAAATGGGGGAAACATTGTGTGCTGGCAAACACAAAGAATGATTTATCGCATTTATCGCATGCGAAGGCACAATTATAAGCACACTCTCAGATTAATCATCCTCGGTTGGAGAAATCCTCACATGACGACCATTATTGTCAAAACACTGAGTTTCACTTTTAGGATGTTTTGATTGCTTTTATATAAAAGTTTAAAATCTGAATATCTTCAAATTACACTGTGATGGGTTCAGAAAGTCGTGGAGATGTTTCACAGAATTCCTCTCTGATGCATTTATAATAATGTTTATTGTGTCAAAATGTTTCAGGCAACCATCCAAACAATTCAAACTAAAAGCTGTTGATGTGGTGAGAATAAGCCTTATCAAATCATTTCTGCCACCGGCTGAGCTGAATCGGGATGGTTTTTTGATCAGTTTTGTGTTACTTATCAAAAAAAAAAAAAAAACATAATTAAATACACTGTATTTCCTCTGCCGTGTGAAACTGCACCACTGCCTCTTTTGATTGAATAGTATAGTACAGCATAGTATATTAGTGTAAATACAGCACTTAATTGGGGGCCCACCAACTGAGAAAATTAGAGGGTTAAATGAAATGTTGCGCTGCACAATATAACCTGACGTGGCGACTGCGACTTTAACAATTTCAAAAACCTTTCACAAATGAGCTTCTGCAGTTGAGAAAAGCTTTTTTAGAGTGGGATCTTACTTGAAGTGCAGGTCCTTGAAGGTGAAATGTGTTTCCACGATGCCGGTGGTCTTCACTCGGGTCCGCAGCACGTCTTGCTGTGTGGGGATGTAATCTGGCTTGGCTATCCTTTCCAGGTCGTTCAAGTAGCTGATGGGAACACGGACATAAACAATACATTTCAAATTAAGAGCACTGCCCTGTAACCTCAAAGAGGGAGCGGATCTTGAGCTGTTTCAGAGAAGTTTATTTCAGGTCTCCTCTGTTTTCCTCACACATATGTGGACCTAAGTCACATATGAATCTAATTTGTGACATGTAACACATTGTTCTAAAATCTGCAGCAAGTCTTTATAAATAATACTCAAAGCTTCTTTTCCATGTGAATCCTAAGGACAGCAATATGGATGAAGCGTGGTAAAGAATACTTGTGGTAGCTGTAGTGTTAAATCAAACATGATCATGTGTGCCCAGTGACATAAAAAATAATTCCTACCAAAGGACACTGAGATTCATGTCTTTTCATATCCACTTGCACACACAAACAAAAACAGTGATTTTTGGAGAGCAATAATTTAGCCACTACAGTGTAACAAAGGATTTTTAATATTTCCTTCCTAGTTTTGACTTTTGTTCAAATCTAGAGCTGTAACAATGAGTTGACTGAAAGAAAACACCAATTGCAAACTATTTTGATTATTGATTAATTGTTTCAGTCATTTAAGCAAAAATGTCAATCACTTTTTGGTTCCAGCTTCTTAAATGTAAGAATTTGCTGCTTTTCATTAACGAGCATAAATGAACATTCTGTGGGCTTTGGCTGAACCAAAGAAGCAATGTGAAGGCGTCACTTTGGGCTGTGGGAAAATTAAAATGAGCATTTTTCAGTTTTTCTTTTCATTTTATAGACATTTTATAGACTATTAGTCATTATGTAATTGCGGGCTTATTGAAATCCCCTGATAAACTATGATAAGTGACATCAGAAAGTATAGACAGCCACAACACGGCACCAAATTCAGTGTTAGAATATTTATCTATAATGATAAATATTAAACTTCTATTAGCTGGAAAGAAGGAATCTGGAGAGTTTTATTTCACATTTTAATTTAATGTGTTTCTGCCTCTCCATAATTTGCACTTTTGAATCTTTTAAGAGGAAGCTGTGTGTGTGTGTGTGTGTGTGTGTGTGTGTGTGTGTGTGTGTGTGTGTGTGTGTGCGTGTGTGAGAGAGAGAGAGAGAGAGAGAGAGAGAGAGAGAGAGAGAGACAGAGAGAGAGAGAGAGCATTTATGCCAAACATGGCCAAATAAAGCAATCTGACTTCCCAGGCCAGCATGCCTAAACCCTGATAAAAGCCCAAAATACAAAACCATTATCAACTGTTACTCATAAAATGTTACCATGGGAGACACAATAAAGTATTTTCTGGCCATCTTTCACCACATTATCCATCTGCATAAATTGTAAAAAAAACCTGTGTTGTGTAACAACTGGGTGTAATCCAATCCAATCCACAGCCCCAGTGTAGATATTAGAGCGTCCGCAGCATTACCTCACACCACGTGTTTGACAGTTCAATCATAATCCTGCTCCCCCACAGAGGTTTTGGCTGCTTTTGTAGTCCGCACATCAGATATTGTAACACTGCATAATTTTGCCAGTGGGTTTATACGCCTCGAAGATTAATTGAATCTGGTCGGCTTCGATTTGAATAAAATAAGGTAGTCGAGTGTAGTGTCACCCGAGTATTGTTAATGGAGAAAGACAACTCAGGCATGTTTATTTTTGTCAGTTGAGTAAATGATTATCAGGTACAGTCGCCAGTGTGAAACAGTACAGACTTTATGCAGCGTGCAGAGAGAGGTTGGCGCATCTTTATGCATTCTTTTTAGGTTAGTGTTGTTTTGTCAAATAATGGCAGCTGGATCCATTATTTTTCAGTGTGTGGTACATGTTCCTTTCTTAAACCCATTGAGAGAGAGTTTGAGAGCTGTGCCATCTCTCTCTCTCTCTCTCTTTCTTTATCTTCTTCCTTTTTCTGGCTCTCAGCAGGTACTCAGACATGGATTATGGTCTAGTGCCAGACTCATTCAATCCGCTCTTATATCAACCGGCTCTTTCAGCGCTCTGCAAAGCTGTGATGAAACACTGTACATTGTCCACTCGTGCGCTTCCTGGTCTACTCGGTGCACTGAGGCAGGGATGGAGAAGTTATGATTATCCTGGCCAACACAAACAGAGAACAATGCAACTCCCCCTGCAAGTTAAACAGTGCCTTGATGCAAAGCAATCATTTGTGAAACACTTAACGCTCTCGTGACAATTTAGACATTCTGGAGGTGTCACAGTATTATCAAAGGCCTTGTGTATTCAACAGAGATCAGTGCAGCTACTTTCTCCAGCTACTCGTGAACGCAGGCTGAGGCTCTCTGTTTTCTCAGGGGCGCCCTTGTAGGAGCAGCAATACATCTCAAGGGTCAGAGTGATAGCCACCTCTCACCTCCAACTAGCAGCCGCTCACAATTCAACACGCTACATTTACTCCGTTACATTCACTTAAGTAACTTTTTGGATAAACTGTACTTGTAAGAGTAGTTTTAATGCAACATAATTTTTACTTTTACTTGAGTATATTTGTGAAGAAGAAACGCTACTTTTACTCCATTACAGTGAAATACATTCTGCTCGCTACTGTTATTCAGTACACAGCGGTTTGTTTTGTTTTGTCAGAGACTTCCACCAAAGGCTCTGTCACATGACTCTTTTTCAAACTCCACTTCCAACTTGAGAAAACATGTAAGTTGTATATTATCTGTTTTGGCTGTGGATAGGCTAACGTTAGCCCTGTTATAACGTCATAAATAACTGTCAAATCCAGATTGCTTTGGAGTAAGTTATTGTCACACTGCAGCCTCACAGACAGACAGACAGACAGACAGACACACACACACACACACACACACACACACAGAGTCAGTGAGCAGCAAAGCACAGTCACCATTGTGGAGAGAAAGTAAAGTGAATTTCAGTGAATAAAAGAATTTATATTAAACAAAACTTTTTTTTTTTTCTGTTAGGCACTGAGCATGTTTTTTCAAATATCTAAGTCATAGAGTATCCCACCGTCATGGTGTGGTGTGGTGTGGTGATGAGTCTGTCTTAATGGATAAATTCCCTGTAATTGTAATGTTTTTGTCTATTTGATTACATTCATGCTCTGATTATTGAAACAATAAATCCGAAGTTACTCAGTACTTGAGTAGTTTTTTCACTAAATACTTTCTTACTCTTACTCAAGTAATTATTTGGGTGACTACTTTTTACTTTCACTTGAGTCATATTATTCTAAAGTAACAATACTCTTACTTGAGTACAATTTTTGGCTACTCTACCCACCTCTGCAAATGGAGCACTCAGAGATGAGGGTAATTGAGGTAGACATGAGCAGAGAGGCTGAGGTTGCTGTGTCATTGCAAACTTACATCGCGACTGCTCTAAAAAGGGAAAGCCACTTCTTAAACAAACTGTAATGTCTCCTCTGCTAATAACCCAAGCTCTTCTTTATGGGGGGCACTTCCACAACCACTGCGAGGGCGTAGAGAAAATGTAGTGTGGTGTCATATTAACAATATATGAACCAAAGAATGGGCTGTATGGCCGACACAACACTTTAGAGCAAGTTGTATGTACATTAAAGATGAGCTTAGGTTTGAAACGCAGGGTCAAGGATTCAATGTTTTTACAGACTATCCTCACACATCCCGCTCTGCTCCTCAGACTAAAACATAAACCTCATCACTAAAAGCAACCAAATAACTCTTGGAAAATTCCGTATCATCAACCTTGATTTGCTGATAGACATTGGGATCAGGCTGCTCTATCAACAGAGGTGTGGTTAAAAGGAAGTGTGTCATTTTATGTAACTAAGTCACTCACTAGGCCGCAGAGTCATTGAGCTGGTACTCTCGAGCCCGTGTAAAGCAGCTCTGGACGCCACCGTCGGCCCACAGTCGTTGGATGACATTGGACAGTTCTTCTGGCAGGATGCCCTGCTCCTCTGCTGCTGCTGACAGGGCAAACAGTTGGCGAGCATCATCCTGACAAAAGAGGGACACACATCATTAGATAGAGGTCTTTTAAAAAAAGATATTAAGGTTATTAACGCTCATTTTACTTTACTAGACAAAGCTAAGAAACACAGCAGTTTTATTATTTAGGACTTCCTTTATACATGGAACATTCTACTTGTATTCTACTTCCGAGACCCAGTAATGGTGAGCCTGAATGTATTTTATTTCTACAAATGTGATATTGAGAGGTCAGAATGCGGCAAAACGACTGAAAAAATAATTACATTTGATTAAGTTAAATAAACTTTTTACATTAAGTGCATGATCTTTAGCTTACTGTGATGATTGCTACCAGATGTAAACACTTTTTCAGCTTCTATTGTTTATCATGAACTTATATAATGTTGTTATCTTGGCTAACAGAGACAGAGGTTCTTGGAATGTAATCAGCAGTTAGAAAGAAATAACAACACAAACTGAGCTGAGATTCACTGAACTAGAAGTTTTCTGCCCAAACTTGTCTGGCCAACAGAAACAGGATATAGTGAGTGCTCATCAGCCAGCTGCTCTTGCCAACATACAAACTGTAGCTGGCTGTTGTTGTGGGTGCAGTCTGTGCTTGTGGTAATTGATGCTTTTTATAAACAGTTATCTCAGTCATTTTTGCTTAGAATTTGCAGATACGAACTACAACTACTGAGAACTGCTTTTTCCATGATGGAAAGAAAAACAGCAGTTTTCTTTCCCTGGTTATGTAATATGAAGATCCTGCAGTCCTCCAACGCCATACAAGTCAGATTTGACATGTCTGCTGGCTAACTTTAAGGAGATATGCTTTCTAAAC
This sequence comes from Spondyliosoma cantharus, assembly GCA_900302685.1. NCBI lineage: Eukaryota > Metazoa > Chordata > Actinopteri > Spariformes > Sparidae > Spondyliosoma > Spondyliosoma cantharus. Next base: position 17,726 of record OMLP01002070.1, read on the forward strand.
TATTAAGACAGTATAAAAAAGACCTGAAGGAACAGAGTACACCAAACAGTGAGGTGTAGTATGAGCAGATATTGTGGCAGGTTGGCTTTGGGCCATCACACAGTCATTTATCATAGAGCTTAGAACTGTAATGAGTCCATCTATTAAGGGGCAGTGGCCTGGAAAATCAGACAGTACATTAACATTCACACACATATTTTTAGTATTAACTTGCCTTTACTACCCAGGGACACATGTGTTAAGTGAGTGGTGAAGCTTAGTTTTGCCTTTGGTCCCATACAAACATGTTTTTAACATTGTTTCCGGTGCGTGATGTCTTAATCAAGAACAGGTTAAGATTGCAGGTTGCTGTTGACTGACGCAACAAAACCCGGGAGATTCTGGTTGTGACCAAGTTCTTTTACCCTAAAAGAAATCTCCCATCGTTGATCCATTTTAAGGGGACTGTTTTGTCCATACATGCAACCTTGGTGTTCACGTTTTCAGCTCTTGCAATATTTGAACTGGAACTTAGTCATCAGCCACCAATCAGATCTTCTACTGATGTTATTGGATTCATGTGTAAACAATCAAAGTTAGTGCAAGAGAAGGGCATCATCCACAGGTTACATCACCTTTGATGTACCACTCTGACCCCTCGTGTTTAACAGGAGCCGACCTTAACTTTTCATGTTATCTATTAAAAGCAAACTTTCATATATCAGTTAACCATTGTCTGGCCCTCCATTTAACCTGTAGGTCACAGTAAGCTTACAGTGCTTTACTGTGTATCACATGTTAGTAATTAAATTCCCTTGTTATAGCAGCAAAAGTGGTTTTATATGGACATTGGCAGAACAGAAATGCAGGACACTAGAGCTTTCTCCTACCTCCGCTCTCCTTGACCAGCCTAAATAACAGGCCTTCAGTTAACCTCAGAAGGCAGTAGTTACAATCAAGTTTTGGCTGGGCGATTCTGAAGCTAGAAGTCCCATTTTGGTATCTTAAACTCACATGAACACATGAAATAATGCATGTTTTAAAGGTGACTGCTCTAATGTAAAATCAATTGTTCAAAAATCCAGCATGACCTATTTAGACAAGTCGCACTGCATTGGCAGAGATATTGCACTAAACCAACTAGTATTTGGTTACCAAACGTTTGCGGTCATTGTCATGTTTGGCAAACACTAAAAGCAGCTTGTTCCCAACTGTATGTATAAATAAAAAGATTCAGTCACACACTGATTTTGAATGCTGACTCCGTTCTTTCTGGCTGTTAGATAAATATTGTCTTTTTAATTGAAATCTGTGAAATGTTCAAGGGTACTCGGAGCACTCTGTAGGCTACTGCAGCGGGGAGAAGGTGAGACTAACAAACTCATTCACAAAATATTGATGTGTCCAGCTGGACTAGTTTACTTTATAAGAGCTGATCCTGACATACTGTAAACCAGGTGGTGAAAACGCTCTTTCCTCATAAAATTATGTTTATCCAACTTCTGTGGAATGAAGGTCAACAGGGAGAGCGAAATTTGGAAAGAATACAAGTATTAAAGATGCACAATAAAACAGGGATTATAAGGGTTTCCAAAAAAGATCTGCAGAAAGCACGTTTTATTACTTCTTCCAATTTAGCACAATTAAAACCCTGAGGTCTGATTTCCTGATGTTGTATTTACAAACTAAGAAACATGGATCAAGGTTATTAGCCAGACAAACACATAAGTTGAAATGTGCACATCAAGTTGAATTGTTGGACTGTGAGAAAGAAATTACAACACCACCGTGTCCTTTTCTCTGCATTTCCCTTCCTTTCAAGTGTACTTTGATGTAGGAGGTGACAGATTGCTTCATCCCCTATAACTAAATTATCTCTCAAATCATCTGTGAAACAGATATGATTCATATTTGTGTATGAGAAAAAGGAATCATTATTTTTTCCTCTCATGAGTAATGCCTGAGTGACTTTATTTCTGTGATCTTATCATCTCCCTGGGTGGTGCCGTGATTACAGGCAGTGCTTTACCGTTTCTTTTAACAGCACGCGCACATAGACAGACAGACAGACAGACAGACAGACAGACAGAAGCAGGGACAGAAATTACACTGCAGGAGTCCATCTTCAGCATCTGCTACCCAGAGTTGATTTCTTGTACAATCTGTCACACGGCACTCAAGAGAAATTCTGGAGCTGCATAAACTATGTAGCTTCTAATCCTCAAGGCTAGATATGGGTGGTTATGATGGAGGCTTTGGTGGTGATTAGTAGAGATGATATCACTGAGATGAGTGCAGCCATATTACGCTCTACTTTAACAGGCTCACACAAGGTTTTGTTAGTACCTTTAAGGTTTCAAATAGTCAAGTTTTCTTGACTAATTTTTTATTTTTATTTTTTTTACACCTACCGCTCTGGTAGCTTCCTCATAGTCGATCTTAAGGTTGGCCATAGCTTTGATGATGGCCATAATGGACTGGATTGTGTTGCTGTAGACAACTGCTCTGTACTGCTTACACTCATCTTCTGAGTATCCATCCTCATGGATAATCCTGAAAACAGAAAGCAGAGGGAGGGGAAGGGTAGAAAATCACGATGCGACACATCACATATGATCAAACATTTACATACACTGATGCAATAATAATAAAAACAAAATATAGTCATTTCATCTTTTCATTCACTGTTAATCTTCTCGAGACTAGAAGTGATCTGGGATAAAAGATTATGCAGTTAAACATACTGATTTGTGTACTAAAGATACAAATACATAACCTATCATAAAGTATCAGGTAGAGCTGCAATTATTAGTAATTAATCAATTAATCAATCAAAAGAAAATTAATCACCAACTATTTTGTTTTGTTGAAAAGAAATTGCTGCCTCTCTTCGTCATTCACAGTAGCAAATGGAGAGCCTTTAGCTTTTAGACAGTAGGCTGAACAAAAAAAGCAATTTGAAGAAGTCACTTTGGGCTTTTCTGGAAAATTTCCCAATCTTATTTTACAAGATGACATCATCTAGTATGCAACCAACCAAGCCATAACAAGCTGAAACTTGCAAATGTCCTGACCACAATGAGAAACAGGCTCAATAGAGTTCAAAATAGTTACAAAACCTCAAAAAAGTCAACACAGGACAAATATCTACCTATAAAATAAAGGCGATCCGGTCCTGCATGTGTGTGATCACAAATCCCTGCTGAGTTGCAGTACTGGGAAAATTCATCCGTTTTTCTATCTCTCAGCTAGAGGACACTAAAACAAATATTTACTTGAAGTTGGAGCTGTGGTAAGGGACGGAGAGAAAGAGGCATGTGGTTGAGAAAGCAAGAGGTTGAAACAGAGGCTGCTGGGCTGGAAACAAAACAGAACCGTCTCCTCTGGCCTGTCACAGCCCAGAGACCAGAGCCACACAGCCAGGGAGCTCAGTGGTTGTGTGATGTGCTGAATGGGACCTCATTAAAATTCAAGTGAGCCCACTGTGAAACACTGTGAATCACAGCCAAGAGGACTAAAAACCCACAGTGTTTTCCCCTGATCCAAACAACAGTTTCGCTAATTTCATAAAAATCATTTTTGACTGACATGATTGTGAACAGACTTTGTGTCAAAAAGCACTATTCAAATAGTTATTCTATTGTGATCTAACATTGGGGTGGCACATGTGGACACAAAGTATTGATCGCTCTTTGTTACTAGAGGAAATTGTACTTTCTACACCTCAACACCTTCTTTACTGCAGATTTTAACTGGGCCTATCAGAATTTCTGTAGTGTCTCGTTCAACAATTATCAGTGAAATCCATTGTTGATACATATATAACTACAGCAGGGAGCACTCAAACATCCCTGAGGCACAATGGTTTAAAATTAATTTTAAATGATAGACAACAGTGTTTGTAAACTCGAACATCCAAATCATGCTGACTTTGGCAAATATCTGGAATAATACATAGAGTTTTAAAGCTGTGCAAAAGTGAGTGAGACTCATTTGGCAACCAATTATAGGAAACCAGTCTGGCTAGAAATTTCATAGATTACTTGAAATATGTAGGAGTAGCATTCAAAACTAGTAGTGTTTCCATAAAAACAAAACTTTGTGTTGATGAAGACGGTCGTGACCTGAATGGCTACATACTGTAGTTGCCACGAATACTAATTTCTTCCTCTGCCCCTATGATGAATCAAGCACATTGCACTTGAAACTTGCCAATGCTTATCAAAAATTGTATGGACTGTGTGAGCTGCTTCCATCCTATTTTAATATTTCATGACTCCCATGTTAAAAATAACTTGCACTCTAGTGTCAACCAGGGGACATCTTAAATACACCTCTGAAACTGGATTAATTTGAAATCCCATCATTAATGTGGTCATTACTTGTGTGGAATGAGATTAAGGCTGCGTTTACGTGACAAGTTGTGCTAAAAGTGAAAACATTTTTCCTTTTTACAAAATTCCGTGTTCATACAACAACATTGTGAAAACGATCCTCGTGCACACGGATCCGCAAAAAACGCTCTAGTATGCATGCCAGGCCAGTAGGTGGAAGTGTATCTTTGCAATTTAACACCACAGAATAACACCATGTGCCTGCACCCAAACGCTTTCTTCTACAGAGCAGTGAGACATCACATCACAGCAATGGTGCAGCAATCTACATCGTTGTGGTTACTGCCAGTTGACGCAACGACAGTAAGGGTGGTGTCTACAAAAGATTAAACTGATATTGTGTGTATGAACGGCCAAAATGCAACAAAATGATGATTTATGCAAATCCAATTTAATGTAACCACATTCAGCTCCTCCATTAAACCCAACAGTTTCATGTGACACTTAAATGTTTCTAAGAGCATAAATATCCTTTTATCGTAATTTGAAGATGAAAACCCCACACAGTTTCTCTGAAATCTATTATTTGTCCATCTTACAAAGAACCAAGGAGAAACCTAGAGTCTAGTCTGGGACTGAGGGGTTACATCTGAGTCAGTTATGTTTGTTCTCTATTTTTAGGTCGCCAAAAGAATTCACTCCTACTCCTCTATGAGCAGAGAGAAGACAGTGGTGTTGGTCTCTTTTCACTGCAGTGACGGTTGAGACCTTTTCAGTAAGTGGATTAAAAACGTCAAAAACCCTAAAAACAATTATGCAGGAGATCATTTGTTCTTCGGAAGCACTTGTTTTTTGTGTGATGTGTACTTTTGTTGATGAATATCAAAGGCAAAAGCAACAAGCATGTAGGTGCTCACCGATGTGCACATGAGAGAGGATTTTAGAGCAATGTGTATCTGAGAAATTTGTCAAATTGCTACAATCAGTGGAGCAAACAGAAACACTAACTTTGACTCATCTGCATCATCTGCAGAAATGCACATTTAGCACAACTTTTCAACCCTTGTTTTAAGGACATGAAGGGAGGGTTTCCGAGGGCCTGAGTAGTGAAATCATTTCATTTAGTTTAGACTAGAGTTTGAAATCCTCCTCACTCATATCTTTTCCCGTATCTTTAAGAGTGTTTGGAAACAAAGTTGCTGGTCACGTCAGCTTGTACATATTAAGGTCTTTCTTCTCCAAAATTGGAAGTAAAAGTATTGATTTGATATGCTCCTCCCAAGTAAGATTTAAGAATCTCACTTTATCTTCACGTCATGTAGCTATTGCAGTTTTCTCTACAAGAAACATCCATAGAGAATCAGTAGCCGTTTTTACACTGGGCAATAAGCCGCCAATAGGCCGGCGGTTTTACACAGGCAGCCTGTTTTGGGCCGCCAATATGCCGCCTCGGAGGGTACACGTATTTCCGCCTCCATTGCTATGTAAACACAAGGCGTAAATGTGCCGGCCTCTGCGTGAGATGGGCGGAGGTGTCGATGACCTGCACTGAGTTTTAAACCAGGAAACAGCTGATCACAGCAGTCAGTCCATCACTTCATCCGCGTACGTCAAGATGAGCAACTGGAAAGCCGCTGAGATTTAGGAGATGCTAGCATTTCCTGGATCTCTGTAGCTGACAGCTAGCGGAGTTGTTTGGTTAAGTCCGCTAGCAGTGAAGCGGCTGGAGAACTACGAACGGTCGCTACTTTCAAAAAGCCCCCTGCTAAGAACCCAGTTCTAAACTCCAATGGGGTGCAATGTAAAGCTCTTATTTTGAAGACACTGTTCACTGCCCAACTTCGTGCTTCACGTCACGTCACATGTTTACACCTACCCCAGTGGTGGCCAAGTGGCAGCTTTTGGAAAAGGAGGAATATTACGTCTCGTTTTTAAACAGAGAAGGCCTTACATTGGAGCAAATGTGCCGCCTTCTCTATGTAAATAGGGCTAGTGAAACCCTACAGCTGGCAACAGGAACAATCAGCAAAGGAGATGCAGCTTACATGGTGTTATGACTCACTGCCTCTTGAGCATCCTCCCAGAATAAGTTTCAAGTAGCTCACTTCATCTTCACGTTGTGAGGCCATTACAGTTTTCCCTACAAGAGATCTGTTTTAAAAACATCTTCAGAGAATCAGTGAAGCCCTGCAGCTGGAAGCAGTAACAATCAGCAAACCCAGAGATGTGGTTTACATGGTGACATGACTCACTTCCTCTCAAGACTCAAATGTGGACTTTTTGTGTAACCATTTCTGCTCAGCATTGTAAATGTGAAGTATAATGAACCGTAATTCAGAAAATGCATGGCGAATTTCTTGTCATCATTTCAGAATCAGAATATACTTATGTACTACTGAGGTCCATGTGTAGCACAGTACAGATGTAAGAAGAATTCTGCACTGTGGCTAGACTCACCAATCGATTCGATCAATTACTCAATTGTTTCTGTCCTCCATACGGCTGCTAATAAATGTTCACGGTGAATTGCCTGTTAATGGCCTACTTCAAGCCTATTGGCTCTGAGCCAAGGAGTGCCAAGCTAACTGGGCCAAAACGCAATGCATTACTCACTGTATCAGCTAGCTAGAGGATTACATTTGTGATTTGATGTGTGTGTGTGTGTGTGTTCGTGTGTGTGTGTGTGTGTGTGTGTGTGTGTGTGTGTGTGATGAAGAGAGAGAGAGAGAGAGAGGGAGAGAGAGA